>PVJO010017670.1:25831-38561 GCA_004026905.1 Hystrix cristata | reverse complement strand
GCGTATATGGAAAAATCAACCAATAACAAATGCTGGCGGGGCTGTGGGGAAAAAGGAACCCTCCTCCACTGTTGGTGGGAATGTAGACTGGTCCAGCCACTGTGGAAATCAATATGGAGATTCCTCAAAAAACTACAACTGGAGGTTCCATTTGACCCAGCTATTCCCCTACTGGGGATCTTCCCAGAAGAATTAAAATAGTCATACCACAAGGACGTATGCACCATCATGTTCATAGCAACACAATTTGTAATAGCTAATTCTTGGAAACAACCTAAATGCCTAACAACCAACGAATGGCTAAAGAAAATGTGGTTTTTCTACACAATGGAGTACTACACAGCCATAAAAAGGATAAACTAGAGTCATTCATATATAAATGGATGTTCCTTGAGAACATACTCTTACGTGAAATAAATCAGACACTCATGAGTACACATCGAATTGTTTCTCTGATATGAGAAACCATAACTGTAAATAAGGACAAAGAGGTGTAATAGATATTATATAAAAGGAGGATGGTGTGCAGAGGAGAGGAGTACTAGAAGGAAAGAAGGGGAAAAGCAGAAAGGCAACAGGGGAAAGAGAGGGGAAAGGGAAAATATGGAAAATGACGAATGAACCTGCTGTAAATAGGGAGGGAGGGAGCAGAGGGGAGGGGCGGGGGAGAGGGGAGGAGAACCAAGATGCATCATGTATAGGTACAGAATAAATGTAATGAATGTGACCGTTGTATGTAGATTGTACCAATACATGTTCTTGGTTTAAAATTAAAAAAAAAAAACCAAAACTAGTGTAATACAAAATGTAAATACAACGGTGGTTTTCATTTTCTTTCATACAGTCCCAGATAACCCCAAATAACTTTATACCTTCTGAAAAAAACAATTTAAAAGTCTATTAGAACTATGTAAAATACTAAAATGCAGAAATCTCAAATTTCCTTCAATCAGGCCAGAAATCACCACAAAATTAATGATCATAGTTACAAACGGAATGAATGAAATGTGTAAGTTTAGGACAACCAAAAAAGCCCCACGTAACTTTTTTTAAAAATATAATCATTTAATCAAACACACTGTAAATAGGAATGGTGATAACACAGGAAGCAAAAATAAGTTTGCAAGTGAAATTTCTAGAAGCTCGAGGAAATGATACCATCCCATGTTGCACACGCAAAAGGAAAATTGTTCTAGTGGGGTTAAGATCACTCTGGACATTTCCGTTCATTTGGTCGTGCAAGGTGTTAGCTATTTTCGCTTCCCGTATCACAAAGTTAGTCCACAGGAGGAGCTGGAGGATCCTGCTCATTATGAGGGCTGCTTGGCTTTCCCAGCAGGTTGGATCCTCTTAGACTGGGAGGTCTCAGTAGAAACAAGATCACTGCAATAACCATCCAGGCCATCAACACCATAGTAATACTGATGCCATTGTCACTGGAGGGCCCTCGTAGTTCCTAAAGACATTCTGTGTCTGAGCAATAGGACTGCGACTGCCACAACGGGTTAATCAGCCTCCTCATAGCATGTTCATGAGAGCAAACACATTCGCAGGGATCGAATCCTCCTTCTTCCATGATGGCCCAGCTTGATCTTACTTGACTGTTTAAGTCTGCCCAGACAATAACCGACCGGGCGGGGAGGCTGTGAGCCCAGACCCAGTCTCTGCAGAAAGGTGGCCTGGGGCTTCCAGAATGCTGCGGCTGCGCTGGTCGCCGGCTTCATCCCACAGCGCTGTTTGGATTCTCAGACATTTTTGTATGATAGCATACATTGAGCAAGTTCATTTCCTTTAAACCTTGTAAACCAATACTGCTGGGGTTTCTTTTCTCCTCCTCCTCCTTCTTCTTGGTTCTTATTTATGTTTTTTTTTTGTTTTTTTTTTTTTGTACCGGGATTCAAACTCAGGGCCTCATGCTTGCGAGGCAAACACTCTAACCACTGAGCTAAATCCCCAGCCCTGTTTTTTGCTTTATGGTCTTTTAAACCTTTTAATTATAAGTCATGTTATATAGAACTTTATCTATCCAGGAAAGTCGTTTGTAGCCTATGCTTAAGCAGCATACTTTTGTCTTCCTCCAGATTTTCTTGGTTGCCATCAATGTGGAGGTTTATGTTCATTGTTTGCTGAATTTTCTGACCCTTTTCAGATAAATTTATGCCCCCAAATTAATGTGTAGTAGGTTCTTATTGCTGCAATAACAAATTACCAAAACCTAAGTGGTTTAAAACATACAAATGTTTTTAGCGGCAGAAATTTGAAATGGGTTGCAGTGGAATAAAACCAAGGTACTGCCAAGACTGCATTCCTTCTGGAATATGTAGGGGAGAATCTATATTCTTTCCCTTTCCAGCTTCTTGAGGTCACATGCATTTCTTGGTCCATAGATTATTTTCTTCATCTTCAAAGCTAGTAACATAGCATCTTCAAATTCCTTTCACACCCTGGAGCTCCTTCTTGATTGTAAGAACCCTTGTGATTAGATTAGATCAATTTAGATAACTGAAGATAATCTTCCCATCTCAAGATACTTAATCACATCTTCAGGGTTCTTTTTGCTCTATAAGGTAGCATATTCACAAGTTGCAGAGATTAGGACATAGTTATTTTGGGAAAGAAGGGAACTAACTAACCTATTTTGTGGTGAGGAACTGTGGTTAGAAATGGATTTATTTCTCTACTCTTCCACACAGGCAGTCTTTATTTAAAAGAATGTAACTTTCAAAATTCATTCTTTTATTTGACATATAGGGGATATAGAAGTTTTATACATAGCCCTGTGTTTAAAATCTGTACCACATTTGGGTACCAAATCTTATTTTCTTACTTCATCTAGATATTAAAAGACAAGTCTCTTGTTTAATTAGATAAGTAAATGCCATGAAAATGGTATGACTTCAGCACCTGCTTACTACTCTAGTTTTTACCTTTTATCTTGCCCATTTTTCTCCTTGAAGTCAACAATGCATCTGAGAGATATTTTTGTGCTTTTTAAGGTATACAATTTAGACCTGTCTAGATATTTTAGAAAGTAATATTTTCATATTATCTATTCTGTTATATGAGTTTCTTATTATGTATGATTAGTGTGTTATTAAATGTCTGAGTTGGATTTTCTAATATTTATGATCAAACAAACACTGTACTAACTTTATCACCATATCCTATGAGAATCATATAATTTTTGTAGACGTTTTGTCTCAGCTGTTTTAAAGTTAGTGACCCCGGAGAGGAGAGCGACTCTAGAGAGGTTAGTGGTATGTACTCCTAACTTTCCAGGAAAAACCAATGTTTAGATAATCTGATTTATCATTTGCTTTCCTACATAAACAAAAATGCCAACATAGTGATACACATACCTGGTCATGTGATTTACTTTGACAATAAGTTGTTAGAAAATATGATGCAAGCAGTGACTTGAAAAGTGATTGATTAGTTGGATTTTGTTGTTCTTGAATTTCTGGCATCAATGTGATCACACGGTTGGGCTATAATGTTGGACTATGCAAAATAAACGGAGGAGTGCGGACTCAACAAGCTGACCCATATGACTTGTAAAAGACTCCTAGATTAGGCAATAGGCAGTTTACCCTTGAGCATAGAAGTAAGCCCAACCATGATTAGCAGAGCACCTAGCCAACCTCCAACAAGCTCCAGAGGCATAAGCAATGACTGTTTCCTATTTAATGCCACTGAGGCTTTAGTGTTGTTTGTTATGCAGCATCCTGGTGGTAATAATGATTAGAAAAATACTTCTTTGTTAAGAAAATTTTATATTATCTGTTTTGCTGCAGGGAGAACTATATTTTCTTTCCCCTTTTATAAATTAGGAATAATGTTTCACCACCAGTAACAGAAAAATCATCAACATAATTGTTAAACATTTTGGAGTTATTTCTCATTTAATAAGACATATTTAATTAAAGTTTCTGGTACAGCTCAGTGGCCCAAGATCATGACATTGAGGTCCTCATGATGTTCTTGTCTTTTCCCTCATGACTGGAGTGTGGACAGTCTAACCAAAATATTCACATTTATGCTCAAGGAAGAAGGTAATGGGGAAAGATATGGGAAAGAACAGAAAGTCTCTAAGCAAGACTTTCCCAGAAATCCTCAACCAATTTCCACATATGTCACACTGGCTAGAATTGGATCACGTTACTATAACAGCTGTAATAGAATCTGTGCAGAGAAGTTTTTAAATTTTCAGCCCTTAAAATTTTATTGGAATGATTAAGTGAGCTACATTATTTGTCTTTAGAGAGATATTAAACTGTTTGCATCCCATATCTGTTGCTCGTTGTTTTCCCAGAAGTGTCATGTGTTTCCCTGAAGAAAATGAAACAATTGTGTTAGTTTGAATCTAAACTAATAATAAAAAGACTCTAAAATAGAGTGGCTCTAGTAAAACAGAACTTTATCTATACCTAACAGAACAGAGACAGGTTACAGGATCCAAGATATGTTAAGTGGCATTCGTTCACGTGATTTCTTCCGTGCTATTTTCCAGCATCACTAAAATATTTTCAACTGTATGAATGAAAATACCTTATAAGAACCATATATAAATTTCACCACTTAAGAAGAGGCTGAAAGGAAAATGTGAAAGGTAAGCAATTTTAAGGATTGCACATGGAGATAAAAATCGCTGCACTTATACGCACACTACATTATAGTCACATGACCAGGCAGAGAATTACCATCTCTAATTTGATAGGTTTGGTAGCTATATCCACTGGTGATTTTTTTTTCTTTTTTGGAAGGAAATGGTTCTGTTACATTAGGACTAAAGGGGAGTAGCAACTGGGGACCTGAATTTGATACAACAAGGCAGCTAATTCATCTCATTGTTTTAATGGTGTTATTAAATGAAAAAAACCTCTTAATTTGCATGAGATTTAATGTATCAGTATTTTCCTCATGCTTATGTTAATTCTTTTTGCTTTACCTTAATTTTTAAAAATAATTTTCACAGTTTAAGAGATCTTTCACTAGCTGAAGTTGGTAATAATATTATTTTAAATTATCTTTAAATGTTTACTGTTTTGTTATGCACAGTTAGGTTTATAACTTGTATGGAATTGACTTTTTCCTGTAGGGAGAAGTAGAAATAACTTTAAAATATTTATTCCATTTGCATACCCAAGTATCTCAGAACTATTTTTTTAAAAGATTGTCTTTTCTCCACTGATTCATAAGGTAATATTTGTCTTAAATCAAGCTTCACAATATGTATGTATGTGTACTTGTGAATTCTGTCTTATTATATTAGTCTCTTTATCCAAGAGCAAATGACAATCCTTTAGTGACACTGTATCTCACCTTGCTTTTCTTCAATAGTCTTCAAGCTACTCTTGGCTACTTGCATTTTTGTACACATTTTAGGATCTGATGGCCAAGGTCCACACATGTGCCTTGCCTGCATGCACATATACACAAATACACACACACAGAGTTGGGTTTTTACTTCAGTTTTATGAATCATGAGTATGATTTCCCAACATTTATTCAGGTCCTCATGAAGTTCCCTCACTAGTGTCTTATAATTTTCTGCATATAGTTCTTATACATAATAAAAGGTTTATTCATAGATGTTTGATATTTTTATGCTATTTCAAAGTTAATTTCTTATTATTAGTATATTAAATATTGTTGGTTTTATATAATGACTACATCTAGCAATCTTGTTAAAGTCATTTTAATTCTAATAATTTATTGGTAGATGCTTTTGGATTTTCTATACAATCATATATCTACAAATAATAATATATTTGTGTATTTCTAACTATGCCTTCCAATATACATTTATCTTTTATTTACCTTTTTTGTAATGGCTAAGACTTCTGGAACAGTATAGAAAATATGATGTTAGCAGAAATCCATTTTTCTCCAAATATCAAAGCAAAAAATGTATTAGTATTTTGACATTAAAGATGGGTGTAGTAGATTTTTGTGGCTACGTTTTTCAGAGTAAGGAAAGTCTTTTTTAAATATGCTACAAATTGTTGTCTAAATGTTATTTAAATTTTGGCAAATAATTTTTGCATCCATTGAGATAATCGTATAATTTTCCTCTTTTAATCTATGAATGTGGTGAAATACATTGCTTGATTTTTCTCATGTTAAACCAACCTTCCACTAGTACAATAAATTCAATTTGATTATAACCTAATATTCTTCTTTATTTTGCTAGATTTCATTTGCTAATACTTTTTAAAGATATATTTATGTATATATTCATGACCCAGGCTCCCCTTTCATTTTCTTTTCTTATCATTAATAAAGGAAAAATGTTAATAGAAACTAGCCCAAAGTGTTTCACTTCTCTAAATAGTTCATGTTCTAATTTGGATTGAGCCATATTGCCAAATATTGGATGGACACAATTGCGTTGTGTCTTCAATTATTTTATTGCCTTATCTTTTGATGTGTTGACATTTATCTCTCACCATGTAAGGGTGTTTGTTATGGTTTGTGTCTAGATGTCCCCCCAAAGCCTCATGTGGTAAGAGATAGCTGGATCTGGAGTGTGTGATTACTAAATTAATCCACTGATCTGTTTGGTATGGTTCTGCTGGGATCAAGGATGTGAAACTAAGATTAAGGGTATTTGGATTAAGGGTGGGAGTGCTGCCCACCCTAAAGACAGGTAGCCTAGATAAAAGACACAGGAAGAAGCTAATTAGCTGCTTGTTTGCATTGCTCATTTGCATTCCTTGCCTACATTCCTTGGATTCCTCACTTACTTTGCTGCCGGTCTGCCATGCCGGTCGGCCATGCCGCCCTGCCTCGGACCCAGCGGACTATAGACTGAAACCTCTACAAACTGTGAGCTAATAAACCTTTCTTCCCCTAACTTTGGGTGTCGGGTATTCTGTCCCAACAATGAGAGAAAAGTAACTAAAACAGTGTTGTTAAGGACTTAACCCTATTTGTTAGTTTTTGTCTCTTCTGGAAGCTCTTCAGGAAAAATTTCTCTCATTCTTTAATACTGGAATGATGTTTCTTTTTTTTTGAGTTTTTATATGCTTTTTTACCAAGAGTCACAGTGAATTATATAATTTGTCAAGTTTTTCAGGTTATGTAATTTGTCATTAAATTATGTAATTTATCAAGTTTTTCACTTAAATTTATTATTTTCCTCAGCAAATGGTAATATGGAACACATTTTCAGTCTTCCAACATAAGAAACAATTCTAAATGTTGAATAATTTTGTGAAATAATTTTAACATAAAACTGTTTGTTGTGATATAACAAACAAGTAACACTTAAAATGAAAAAGAATTCCTAAATATGAAGTATGATTCAGTCATTTATGGAGCAGAATAAAATGCAATATTATGGACCTATTTTTCAAGATATATTTAAGGTGTTTATAATAATAAAAAACACAGATACCATTACATAAAAGAAAAATGTATAAAATGGCTCTACATGTTCAGAGTGGTCTCATATATTTAAAAATATGTATAGAAAAAAAGACTGGAAGAAAATGAATCAAGGTATTATTCATACTTGCTAGAGGTAATTAGTTTATGGTAATTTTCTTTTTATACTCCTATACTAAGAAGATAAAATTTACCTTAAGATAGAATCCAGTGTTTTATTCTCAGCATCACTAGGACAGCATCACAAAGAAAGAACAGTCTGTTCTGCTGGATTGAAGAGAATTGAAGGCAGAAGAAGCTCAGTGCCTGAGATAGCTCACAGCAAGCGCAAATGTTCTGCTCATGTGCCAAGATGCCTTCATCCAGAGAACATGAGATTTACGTAGCTGTCTATAGCTAATAAAATAATTGTGTTACTCAAATATCCTTGCTTTTTTTACTCATCATTTTCCCTTGAAGCTATAGAACCATCTCCCTATTTTCAAGTTTTTTTCTTGAAACAGAGAACCACATTTTATAGTCTAATGGTTACCAGAAGGGAGCTTAAACCAAAGGAAGATATTGGCAGACATCAACCAGCATTTTAGAGATTAATTGTTGAAGGAATATGTCTCGTTCTCCTTAGCCAAACATAGGGATCAATTTTTGTTTAAATCAGGACCTAGTCTAGATTTCATTAGCTAGTCAGTTTAACTCCTGTAGTGTAAATGAGCTTCTTTGGATGTCACTCTGAGAATCTAACATCCTGAAAGATGATTATGTCTTCCTTTCATTTTTCCTTTCTTCCTTCTTTTTCTACCTCCACCTGAGGTCACTGTAAGAAAAACACTGATGAAGCAGAGGAAGTGGAAGTGTTTACGAGTTCCAAATGAAACTACACTAATGATTATGTTGATTAGTATATAGTTATACTAAAAGAGACCAAGGCAAACAAGAGTCAGGTTTTATATTAACCAGAGTTTTAAAAGATTAAAAATCTTATGGAAACCAGAGGACCATCTGAAGAGTTTCTCCAAGGTAAGTTGGATCATTATAATGAACAAGTGAAAAAGAAAATCTGAAAACAGAGAATGAATCTACAACAGCCTACATATCCCTTCTCCCACCTACCATCTCACAACAAGAAGAACAACTTCATGCTAAATTTAGTGGATCAGAAAAACACACAGGAGTCTGGGTCTGTGCGCCATCTTTGGTCCATAATATTACTTCTGAACTTCTTACTTCTTAACTTCCCATTATTCTAGGAAAAATAAACCTAGAATTTTAAGGCAATTTAGAGGGTTTCTCCAAATCATTACTAGATATGTTTTTAAGAATTCAGAAATGGTCACTATTATAGAGCATTGCTCTCTATAAATTCTATGAGTTGAACTCATTAAGCACTTCATGTTTATTTATTATGTTCCTACTCTATATGACCTTTATAGATACAAAAAACGATTTTTTGAGCTTTCTGAAGTACACTTACCTTACCTCTTATTCACAGAGAGTCTGATGGAAAAGGTGTTTCAATCTATTATTCAGGCTTTATAGGACTTAGAGCAGCAGCAGAGTACTGCAGGCTTGAAGACGATTTTAAAGAGCAGACACTGACTTAGACCACAACAAATTTTTGGTCTAATAATGAGGAATTGATACAGTGATTACAACTCTGGGTTCAGGTTAAGAACTTCGAATTCTCTCACTAATTATAAAGACTCAGAGTCAGTAACTTGACCTACTAAACCTTGATTTCTTCATTGTTAAAATGAGAATAGTAATTGTACTTACCTCAAATAGTTTATTGTGTAGATTAAAAGGTCTAATAAAGCACTCAGCAAAGTCCCTGGAATGTGCTAAGTGCTTAAAATTGAGGTATTATTATTAAAATGGAAGCATAAAGGTATAGTTACTGCCTAACTGCATTGAGGGAAGAGTCGAATCACAGATTGTGCCGGGGAATAAGGAACAGAGTGGATCGGGGAACTTCCTGGAGAAGCTGTATCAATCTGATGGTAGGCCAGTTTGAAATCAATTTTGCCTAAAATTGATAATTTAATAATTTTGATAATTGATAATTTTTGCCTAAAATTGATAATTTGTCATTATCAGGGATCAAAAAAAAAAACCTTTTAAACCATCTTCCATTCTACTTACTAGGTCAAGTAATTGGCTACGGTGACTATAACATCTCCCAGGGAATAGATAACACATTTTTTTTTTTTTTTTTTTTTTTACTTCCTGTGAGACCAAGTCTGAAACACATGATCTAGTGACCTCAGTACTATCTGGCATAAGCATCAGAGGACTTTCAGGGTCTACTTCCACATGTCTAAGTTTTGTACTTCCAGAAAGTGTCCATTTGAAATATGAATAGCATACCACCGCTTCAAAGAAAGAAAAGTCCTTACCTGAGACTGCTTCGTCATTCACACTCCCTCAGGGACTCATATTCTTGTAATTTAAAGAAGCTGTCCATAGAGGATTATATTTAATAGCTTTAGTTGTATTCAGGGGAGAAGCCAAATCCTAAGTCTTAATTCTAATGTATAACCATTGGGTAATTTTCTCATTAAAAACAAAAAAGTCTACACAGATTTACGTACCCTTGGTGTTTAACATTCTTAAATTTTAATGACCTCCCTTAGGTTTTCAGGTTAATTTAAACAAAGAGCAAAATACAAAACTTTTAAACATTGATTTATGGAACTCATTATAATTAACTGTCTAATTTCCCCCTCTCCCAGCATAGTATAAAATCATCAATTGTTAACGCTATTAGCTTGACTCTCATCTCAGACCAGGCTATCCTAAATTAGGGGATGGAAGCATCTAGAATAGAGTACCCCCTCTATTATGCACTTTCCACCTACCTTTACTCTTTTGTTTATAACCATAAGGTAGGCGGTCCTGTGAGATGCACCTGTCAAACTTGCAAGGGGCTAAGGGAAGCAGGTACAAGGTTCTTCAACAGCTCGGCATCTCAGAGCCCTGAGGTGCCTTCCTGGCAATTCTTAGGATTTCTTCAGTGGTTACAAGACTAGTACAGCATCTCTTACCACAACCAAAATGAACCTGGAATAAATACACATGAAAGCAGAAATGGAAAGGCAAGTGTTTCTCCACATCCCATATAAAGGAGGAAAATCTCCTAGAATTTCTCCAGGATAGCACTCCTTATGTTTGAGCCAAGATTTGACTCATTTTTTTGTACAGAACTTTGGTGCTTGACTCTCAGTGTTCGAACATGTATCATTTTATAGAAACCTCAATGTCAAAACATCATAGCACCCCAGCTTCCTGAACTTCTCTTTCTTTCAATGACTACATTCATGATCTCAATTCTCATTCTTAGCCTCATCTTTTATTACTCTCATCTTTGAATGATGAGTGGTGATGACTAAAGGTTCATGTCCTTCAAGTTTTCTCACCCTTTTACTACCATTATATCCATGGTCTGACAGTGACATTAAATCATTTCCCATTTGTACCCTCCTTGTCCTCAAATTTTAACATTTCCCTTTAATCTTTAGTTTCACATATCTCCAGCTGAGAAACTCACCATGTCACTCTTGTCAGCATCCTCAGCTCTCTCCGCTCATAGTCATTCTTTAATGTCTGCTTAATATGCATTAATCCAACTATCTAGCTATTACGGCTTGTACCCTGATGTCCCTCCAAAGCCGCATGTGCTCATAGGGGATTTTCAAATTTGGCTGAATCTAGGGCATGTGATACTGAAATTAAGGGTGTGTGGCACTAAATTAGTCTACTGATTAAAATTCACATACTTCTGAATGTGTGCTCGCTTTGGCAGCACATATACACATACTTCTGAATGTGGATAATGGAAGCCCCACCCTGGGTGTGGGTGGTGCCAGTCAAAAGGTTTATTTCCTGGATGGACTATAAAGGAAGAGAGTGAAGGCAGGCTTGCCACTGCTGCTGCTGTTCACTGCTCACTGCCTTCCTGCCTGCCACACCATGGACGGTTTCTCCTACGTGATGCCCCCTCTGCCATGCCACTCAGTTTAGGACCCAGCCAAATGTAGACTGAAACCTCTACAAACTGTGAACTAAAATAAATCTTTCCTCCTTTAACTTTGGATGTCAGGTATTTTGTCTCAGCAACAAGAAAAATAACTAAGATAGTAACCTTTCTGTCTCCCTTTGGACTGGTGAAAATCATATCATGAATATACACATAGGTGTCACTTCAAAATTATGTCAATCCCCATTTCCTATTTGATAATCTTCTTATCTTAGTCACTTTTCTTGTTGCCGGGACAAAATACCCAATACCCACAAGTTAAAGCATGAAAGATTTATTTGGCTCATAGTTTGTAGAGGTTTTGGCCCATAGTCAACTGGCTCTAAGACATGATAGCATGGCAGAGGGGCATCACAGAAGAGAAATAGCCCACTGCAGGCCAGGCAGGCAGCAGCAAGCAGCAGCAGCAGAAGCAGCAGCAGCAAGTGATGGCAGCAGCTCTTTTCTGTCCCTTCAATTCCATCCCTATTACCTGCATCCACACCCGGGGGGGGGGGTCACCCTTAATCCCAGCTTTACACACTTAATCCCAACGTTACACACCCTAGATCCAGCCACCTCCAAAAAGCCCCACCTATGACCACATGAGGCTTTGGGGGAACATCTAGATATAAGCCATAACACTTCTCATGCTCCAAAATTCAGTATTTCCTCACATTTCCAGTGACTATTCAAAATCTTTACTTCTCTCCTCAGGGCTCAAACTTTACATCTATCTTCTAGCTATCGACACTTAGGCTAGCCTCTGTTTCACAGAAAATCAGTATACTTCTCGTATCGAAGTAACAATAATCATTCATACATATTATTAATAAGATAATGAACCTGCAAGAATCATCAGTTTATTTTGTGTAGTTTATTTTTGGAGTTTCTCTTTAAAGAAAGCAAACAGGATCTGGGAGTGCAGCTCAATGGTAGAGCACATGCTTAGCATGTGGGAAGTCCTGCTTCAATCCAAAGCACCAACTCTCACACTAAAGAAAGCAAGCATGCAAATAAAAACAGAAGTACATAGAGATATCTTTAAGTAGAGAAACAGGTAGGTAGACATGTGGTAAAGAAAATGTAAACTGTTATTGATAGACTGTATGTAGTGGATATGCGGAGAGTCATAACAAGTACTTCCATTTTCTAATGGTTTAAAAATTTTCATTGTAAAATTTTAGGAACCAATTTATATCTTCAGAAATCTGGGCTGCCCATTTGAATTTTATTACCCAGGATCATCAATCTTTGGACAATATATGAAAGCAGATTTTAGGTTGTATATTATAGGTCACAGTAATCATTTCTGAAGTCTGTCACAAG
>PVJO010017670.1:0-25731 GCA_004026905.1 Hystrix cristata | reverse complement strand
CTAGCCTCTGTTTCACAGAAAATCAGTATACTTCTCGTATCAAAGTAACAATAATCATTCATACACATTATTAATAAGATAATGAACCTGCAAGAATCATCAGTTTATTTTGTGTAGTTTATTTTTGGAGTTTCTCTTTAAAGAAAGCAAACAGGATCTGGGAGTGCAGCTCAATGGTAGAGCACATGCTTAGCATGTGGGAAGTCCTGGTTCAATCCAAAGCACCAACTCTCACGCTAAAGAAAGCAAGCATGCAAATAAAAACAGAAGTACATAGAGATATCTTTAAGTAGAGAAACAGGTAGGTAGACATGTGGTAAAGAAAATGTAAACTGTTATTGATAGACTGTATGTAGTGGATATGCGGAGACTCATAACAAGTACTTCCATTTTCTAATGGTTTAAAAATTTTCATTGTAAAATTTTAGGAACCAATTTATATCTTCAGAAATCTGGGCTGCCCATTTGAATTTTATTACCCAAGATCATCAATCTTTGGACAATATATGAAAGCAGATTTTAGGTTGTATATTATAGGTCACAGTAGTCATTTCTGAAGTCTGTCACAAGTTTTCTTTGTTGTAGACACAAAAGAAGGCAAATTTTTGTCAGCTAACTAGTTATCCAGCAGAAAAGAGAACACAGTAGTTACAATTTTAAAATGTTAACATAAGTTCCTACACTGGTGTTTTAGTTACTTTTCTCTCGTTGTTGGGACAGAATACTCGACACCCAAAGTTAGGGGAAGAAAGGTTTATTAGCTCACAGTCTGCAGAGGTTTCAGTCTATAGTCCGCTGGGTCCCAGGCCGGGCGGCGTGCAGACCGGCAGCCGGCTGGCCGCAAAGTAAAATGAGGAAAATGCAAGGAATGTATGCAAATAAGCAATGCAAACAAGCAGCTAGTTAAACTTCTTCCTGTATCTTTATCTAGGCTACCTGCCCCCAGGGCAGCCCGCACTCCCGCCCCCAATTTCAGTCTCACATCCTTGATCCCAGCAGAACAATGCCAAACCAATCAATGGATTAATTTAGTAATCACACACTCTAGATCCAGCTATCTCTTACCACATGAGGCTTTGGGGGGACATCTAGACACAAACCATAACAACTGGACAAATACTAGGTTCAATATTACTCTAAGGGTTTTGGCCCTTAACTTTATCATAAAATTTTTCCTAAATAGATTTTATTCTTTAGAATTGCACTCTATTTTTCATCTGCATCAGCGGCACATTCCTCTCTCGTCTTTTTAGAAATTCCTTCACGAATTGCTGCTAATCTGGGGGCTATATTCTTAAACTTTTCACAGGAATTTCATTTGTTAGTACTGAATAAAAGAAAGACCACCTGTGAAAAACTAGCAGTCTAAAATAGAAAGAAGAAAATGAGATTTTAACAGTGAAATGAGGGAAAAGACAATGTGGTGAACTTCTTACCGTGGTCAGTTTGAGCAGGAACGCCCAGCTGAATTGAATTGGTTTGGTTCAGAGCATAGACGATCCACCTGAAGAGTATTGCCGACACAGCACAAAGGAGAATGGGAGCAGAAGACTGCAGCCAAGGGTGGAATGTTACGGTTTGTGTGTAGCTGTCCCGTCAAGGCCTCATATGGTCATAGGTGGGGCTTTTTCACCAACTATAGAAATGATCCCTGAAAGAACAGCCTTTGGTGGGGCTTTCTCAGTGGTGGCTGAATCTAGAGTGTGTGATGCCGGGATTGAGGTTGTGTGATTACTAAATCAATCCACTGCTTGGTTTGGCACCTCCCTCATCCCGGCAGCCTGGGTGAGATATAAAGGGCAGAAAGAAGCTGCTTAGGCCCCTTGCTTGCTTACCTTGCTGCCTTCTACCTATCTGCCATGCCACCTGCCTTGGAGTCAGCCAATTGTGAACTAAAACCTCTACAAACTGTGAGCTAAATAAAACTTTCCTCCTTTAACTTTGGAAACCAGGTATTTTGTCTCAGCAATGAGAAAAGTAACTAAGAGAGACAATATTTGACCTCTTCACCAGGCTGAGGTCTGAGAGCAATGAAGAAAGAAAGAGATTACTGGGAGAAAGCAAAGGGAAAAGCTGTTCTCAACAAGTTGGAGATAAACAAAGAAGACTTTACCAGATGGGCCTAGCGTGATGGGTAAGCCACCTTACAAGACATTGGGAATAAGCTTGAACACATATAAATTGTTGACGTTTAAATTTGTTTTTCTCATGAACTACTATTCTATGAGACACTGTTTTCTGACCATGGGATCAGCCAGACATTAGGAGCCCTGGGTCATCTCAGAGACAAAGGGACAAAGAAGGTCAGGAGGCGGTCCAAACAACAGCAACATGTCTATTTCCTCCTTTGGGTGAACTTTTTTTTGAACAGAATAATTCATCAATGGTTCAAAAGCCTTAATTTCTCCTCCTGGGGTTTCCCCAAGTACTGCTTCTATGCACTCCACGCTTTAAAGCAGATTCTAGTGCAGATATTTCTTATTTTATGCTCTGGTAATTTTCCTGAAGACTCCTTTCTGGAGCAATGTCATTATTCCAACTTCTTGTCAGGAAGATAGAACCTGGGAATTTCTCAGGGAGCTGTCCTCCGCAGCACTCAGCTTCTCCATCTCCACTCACTGAGGTTTAGGCTCTTTCTCAATTGATACCCCACAATGATAGAACCTCTTACCCTGGGCTCAGGAAAGTCACCTGTTGATAACTTTGGGGGACTCCTTTGAAAACTTGGTGAAAATTATGCAGCTTCTTCCCACTGAAATACCCATTTGCACAGGCACAGAAAATTTTGCCTTTAATTTCACATGCTTCATTGAACTCAGGGATCCTATCCATATGTTTCTACAGGTTTGATAATCTTTCTTCTGGGTTTTTTAAGTGCAAAGAGGAGAATATATAAAATAAACTGAAGATAAAGTTAAGAAAGATAAAGAATAAATTCTTATAGAAGAACGTATATAAATATATCATTATGATTCAGTCAAGTTTAGTTGTTTCTTAAAAGATATTTTAAAGTCATGTTCATTGTGATATAATTTTTATATAGTAAAATTAACCTTTTTCAAGTTTACGTATTGATAAATTTTCACAAATGTATACAGTTAGGTAATGACCACCACAATAAAAATAGAGAAAGTGTTTTCATCATTCAAAAAATTTCCATTGAACCTTTTTTACAGTTTATTTACTTCTTCCCAGTTTGTAGAAAGAGTTAAAATGAAGCCGTCCTTGGCAATCACTGATCTGACTTCTGTATCTATAGTTTTGCCTTTTCCTAAATATTGTAAGGATAAAACCCTACAATCTGTAGTTTTATGCACCTAGCTTTTTTCGCTTAGCATTATGAATCCTAAGTGAAATTTAGCTATCTGTAGTTTCCTTTTATTGCTGAGATGTGCCCCATTATGTGACTATGCCATAATTTATTTATATAATCACAAGTTGATAGGCATTTTTTCCAGTGTGGCCATTAAAATAAGGCTGCTATAAATATTTGTGTTCAAGTTTTTGTGTGGACCTATGTTTTCATTTTTTCTGGGTAAATTCTTAGGAGTAACATTGCTGGGTCATTGGTTAAATATATCTCTAACTGAACAATAAGTCCCTTAAAAATAGTTTTCAGAATGCTTGTATAAAACTCAGTGGTAGAATGCTTATCTAATATTCAGGATGCTCTGGGTTCGATTTAAACCATAAAAATGGTTTAGGAGAAAAATGTCTCTGAAAATTCCCCATTATCGCTTCCAGACTTAGCTTCCCTTTCCTCACTTGAAATGCGATAATATTTCCCTCACAGAATTAATAATATAATTGGATGATATAGCTAAATAAAATGTTGATGAGCCAACATATACGAAAGATAACAAATTAACAGCCCTCTGTCCAATGGTTGACATAAGGGACATTCAAAAATTTTATGTACACATACAACTTTGACTCTATCTCCATCTGGTGGCATTACATGAAAATTTTAGAAGTAAATTCTATTAGACGAGCTATAACCCCTTTAGACATAAAATTTCACAAACTACACTCAAAGGTTGTTGATGAATAGTTTGTGGAAGTCCAACATGCTATATGTAAAAAAAAACAACTGACAGTATGTCTAGAAAGGGAAAATGGATGCCTCATACCAGCCCAGCGGCTCAGCTAGCCAGGAGAAATGTTCTTTCCAGCCTTTCCAGGGTGTATATTACCTTTTCCACATGCATTTTCTAAGAAGTTATGGTAGGGCCATTCACAGCATCTCAACAGATTTTAGATTTTCAGGTTGGTCACTCTGTGCTTGTGTAGTTTCATTTTGCTCCATCTAAATGGTCTCGAAGATCCAGGACAAAAAACAGATGGTTGGAGAGTACCTTCAAATAGGAATGTGATTTTAAGAAATAAATTCCCTAGAAGTGAAAAAGAGAGGACACAATGTAGCATGACTACTGCTCTGTAATGTATGGGTTTAAGAGCAAAAGGCCAAGAAGTATTGGCAGCCCAGAGTAAGGACATGGTATAGTCCAAGATTTATTCATCCATAAATATTTAATGATTACCTCTTATGTAGGTCAGAAATGTATAGGATGAATAGGTTAGTGAATTCACATTAGGCTTGAAAGCAAAGACCCAATAGTCTGATCTCATGGACATTATTCATGTGTGAAGTTCCAGAAGAGATGACCTCATAATTCCCTGAGTGACATCACCCAAGCTGACCAGCAAATCCCAGGCAGTCGGTGCTCTGCTACTCCTCCATCTCCTGGGATGCGTGCAGATCAAGCTTCCCACCTGCTTGGGGGCGTCTGGGGATTTTGGTTTTGTTTTTAGATTTATTTATTTATTTATTTATATAAAATAAATATGGTGCTGGGGATCGAACTCAGGGCCTTCTGCTTACAAGGCAAGCACTCTAACCACTGAGCAAATCCCCGACCCAGGGTGGGGGGTGCATCTGTTTGATGAAGATTTTAAGGAAGACCAAGAGTTGAAGACTGAAGGGTACCTTGGGGCAGTTTGAATAGTAGATGTGGCTTAGACCGTCAAGAACTGTAAAGTGTAAGTCAAACAGCAACCAATGCCTAACGTGTAACAATTCCCTTAACCAAATAGTCTCAGTGTTTTGGAAAAGGACAGCCTTCATCAACGTTATCAACTCAAGAACACACCCTTACTTAGTCTTCATTTCTATATATATATATATTTTTTTTTTTTTGGTGGTGCCGGGGATCGAACTCAGGCCCTTGTGCTTACAAGCCAAGCACTCTAATCACTGAGCTAAATTCCCAGCCCCTTCATTTCTATATTTTAAAGAAAATAAGAATTACAGAGGTAGCCATCTCTTTGTGGTAGACGATGACAAATTGTTCTCTATGGAGATCAAACTATTCACATCAACATTAGTAATACACAAAAATGCCTCTTTCTCTGGATCTTCAGCAATCTATAGCAAACTTTAAAAATTTTTGTTAATCTAAGAGTCAAAACATATCTTACTATATTTTAAAACTTTTTTCTCCCTGTGCAGATACTAAGAGACAGTATAGGGTGGTGGCAGTGTCTATGGTCAGGCTACCTGAGTTGAAATCCTTGTTATATTACCTACCGGCTAAGTGTTTGGGAAAGCCTCCTAGGCTTTGCATGCTTCGATTTCCTCATTTATAAAATAAAAATAGCCAGAAGACATGCTTTAATAAACAGTATGTGGGGATGAAAAACACAGATCTTGGAACATAAGAAATGTTTAGTAATCACTACCTAAGGGGACTTCGGAATCTTCTTAATTTGTTTATGAGCCATCTAATTTCCTCTTCTGTTTGCGTCTTTAAATTTATTTTACCCATTTTATTCTTGGGCTATTGACATCTTAATATAATTTAGAAATTATCTCTCTATATTTATTGAAAATATATTTTCCCAACTGATAATGTATTTGACTTTGTTTAGATGGGTTTATTTTATGTCTTCTGGTTTTTAATTATAGTTTTTGAAGTCCTACTACACTCTGAGATTGCAAAAACCTCCTATTTTTTTGTCAGATGCATGATGATACTTCATATTCTATCCTGTTTGTGTCTCTTTTTTTTCACAACTTCGTCTCTGGTTGCCTTATTATGGGTCATTTTTTTTCAATTGTACCTTCTACAAGTTCTTTTCAGCTGTAATATTCTACTAAATCATTTGCTGAATTCTGATTCTATGAGCCAAATTTTTCATTTCTAGAATTTCTCTTTGTCTTTTTTTCAATTTACTAGTACTTTTCCCACAACATTCTTCTTTTGCCGTATGGAGTTTTTCCTTTGGGCTTATCTAACTTAAAGTCTCAGTTTGTTCTATTAAAGTTAGATCTTTGTATATGCTCTCTACCACGTTTTCTCAAGGCAGTTTGTGTCCTTATGTGACTTGTAACTTTTTATTTAATCATGAGTTCATCTTTGAAGATAGCTGTTTCCTATAGAAGACCTTCATGTCCTGGGACAAGAGAATAATCTTGAGGAGCAGTATCAAATTCCTTTGTTGTGTTTCGACAAATTCCGTGGTTCCAGAGAAATTTTATAATATATATTGAATAGATTTCCACACTCTTGGAGTTTGCAAAAAACATAAAATCTTATCTTTAAGAGATTGTTATAATTTGCCCCATGCCTATCACCACCTGTAGAGCTATCAGGAGGTTGTGAAAAAGTTAGAGGTGGGACCAAAAAGAAAAGAGATATGTCATTGGAGATGTGCCTTTGAAGGAATTGTTAGGGCCCCAACCCCTTATCTCTTTTTGCTTTCTGGTTGCAATGAGGTTAACAGACTTCTTTTATTACATGTTTCCTGCCATGAGGTACTGTGCCACGACAGGCCCAAAGCAAGGCAGGCCAAGGGACTATGGACTGAAATGTCCAAAACAAGGAGCCAAAGTAAACCTTTCCTCATTAAAATTGATTGTCTCAGGTTTTTTGTCACAGTGACAGAAAGCTAACAGTCATGTCTCTGGACTCTAGGTCAAAGGACATTTAGCTCCTCCTTCATGGAGGATAACTCCTGGCTTTATGTAGATGGCTCATTTCTACCTCCCTGCCATGGAAAGGCTTTAGTTCTCATCCCTCTGCTGCTCTTAACATCTCAGAATACTGGCATACCATGTTCTGATGCCCCAAAGATACTCAACTTTGGCTCCTTATCCCCCTCTTACGTTTTGTGTGTTTGTTTGTTTGTTTGGTTGGTTGGTTGGTTTTTTGGTCCTTCATTGTTTCTGGCACCTAGGAACTTTATTGTCTTGTCTTGTAGTAGGCTCACATTTTAATCATAATTTTACCCATAATAACTTTATTTGTTTTTGTCTGCAGAAACTATGTATACTAATTCAGATCACTGTGCTGTCCACAAGATATGGAGAGGTCTTTCTAAAATGAAAAATGTATATTATTTTCTTAAAGTACTTTGGAGGCTAGGAATAAAGCTTATGGGTAGAGTGCTTATCTAGCATGGAGAAGGCCCTGGGTTTTTATTTCTGGGATTGATAATCATTTTTTCAATGCTGTTTCATTGACCTTAAGATAAAGCCCAAAGTGCTTTAACCTGTGAAACAATAGAGCAACTTACAGCATGACTTCTATATTTGGAGTGATCTGAGTAGTATCCATGTATGATTTCTTAACTATGTGACTTTGGACAAGTTAATAATGTTTTGGCCAGTTTCTTCATCTGTTAAATAGGGATAATTCTAGCACCTCCTTCATAGGGTTGCTCTGAACCTTAAATGAAACAAAGTTGTGATCACCTGTAGAAATGGATAGACCTCCACTGCAAATTGTTTTAGATACTAAGATTGACCATGCTAAACATGCACCAAGGAGGTGTGAAAGGTTTATCTCTCACATCAAGGTTTCTGGGGAGAGCAGAGCAGACCCCAGACAGGTCCAAGATATTTCAGAGAGCAGGGCAGACACTGGCTAGGCTGTGGTGAGTAAATGAAGCTGATGTAAGGGCTTGGGCTTCTTTTTTCCATATAGTTTATTAGTATGTGCATGTAGTACATACTGTTTACATTCCCCTAGGTATCTCCCTGAAAGAGTTAAAGATATCATATTACAGAGATACACACATATACATGTTTATAGCAGCACAATTCATAATAACTACATCTTGGAAGTGGCCCATGTGTCCATCAATAGATGAATGGATAAAGAAAATGTGATATTTCCATGCCATGGGGTACTGATGGTTATAACGGTTTAGAAGGATTTTCAAGACCTTGGTAATGTCATTTCTCTCTCTATTTCTCTCCTTATGCTACCCAGCATCTAAACTTCAGTTTTCTGGTATTCTTAAAGACAGCATAGTTTCGGTGTCCAACATCTGGTTTTCTTTATCTGTAGAATTTTCCTCCCTATCTCATTTACTTGGTCTAGTCTTTCTGTCCACATTTCTCTCATTCTCATTCTCATTCTCTCTCTCTCTCTCTCTGTTCAACATAAGCACATCAATTCTGAGATCTTTTCTGACTCTTTCTTGTGCTTTCCTATACACATATGTTTGTATTTGTTTATTTATAATTTTTATCTTTTTTATCTGTACACTTTATGTGACTTGATCTCTAAAACCTAGCACAGTGGCTGACACAGAGTAGATGGTCAATAAATGTTTGTTGAATGATGGTGTATCTCATTTAATTCTTCACACTATAAGTCATGTATGAGTCCTACTTTGAAGGTGGGAAAATGTAAGGTCTGGGAAATTTATCCAGTATGACATAGATATTAAATAATAAAATTCAAACCCAAATTTTCTGACTCTTCCTTTCATTAAGCAACATGTCTTCCATCTCTTACTGTCTCCTCTGTAAGTAAGGTAGACAAACTGGAGGTAAAATGAATTCCCACCTAAATAGTAGGATTTGAAAGATACAAGATTTATCAACTTGCTGTCTAACCAAGAACTGACACAAATATTTTAGTTTAGAAGTTTATCCATTAGCTCACACTAGCCTATGTGAATGCCTCTTGGTAAGGAGAGCACAATGGTTACTGCCAGTTAGCAACTTTTCCATTTTTTTACTCATCCCTACAGCTCGACTCCCCAAAGACTATACACTCTTGCTCCAATCTGCATGTCTAGCTGTGTCTCCAGCAGTCCTCCTATTGCCTCCTGCATTGCTTACTGCCTTTTACATCTCCTGCACTGCTTTACTGTCTTTGCACTTACCACGCTTTTTTCATATTAATGAGAAACTTGTGATTTGAAAAGACAGCTAAAATAGTGTCATGCATGAAACATTCCCTAATTCCCCTAGGAATAGTTGATTTGCTTCTTCTGGGTATTTATAGCATTTCATAAACAAAGCTGTTACAGCGCCAAAGATATCACATTGAACTTTTTTTTTATGTGCCATTTTCCCCCAAAAGAACATGAGTCCTTCAAAACCAGGAACTTGAACATTGAACTTGCTTCCTGTCATTTCCTGAGCATAGACGATAGTAAATAATATTTAAAGAGTGAGTGAATGAGAAAGTGCATCCACTGAGTTTTCAGGGAGAGGGAGAAAGAGAGACTATAATAACACAGTGGAAGTTTTATAAGAAGGGGTATAGAAAAGGGTTGTTTTGCTTTTGTAGGGACATATTCCTGAAGAAGAGTTCGTTTTTTTCTATATTTTGGAAGGTGTGCGGTGTTATGTCTGAAACTGTCACAGCTCTTCTCACACAGCCAGTCTCTTTTCCTCCATATCTAAGACAGAAATATTATCTTCTTATTCCTGGACATACCAAGGCAATAATGAAAATGAGTTTGTAACCAATATAACCTATAACCAACAAGCGTGCCTCCAGCTGGATAACATGAATCCAGGAAGAATGCGCTTCCCTGGCCAGAAAAGGGAGATGCAAATCTTAGTCACTGGAATCCCATCTCTATACATCAATCATCAGCTTTTCCATTCTGGATAAAACCCTGTGATGGTCAAAGGCAGAAAATAACTAAACATCTCCGTATGTACCGCATGAGGACCAAGAGAGTCAAACCAGATCAAGATGAAACAGAGAAGAAAAGGAGGCTGAGGTGGTGGCGAACAACTGCCTAAGGCTGCTGCGCAGTTTCATTCAGATTGCTCTGTTCTTTCCTTGACCTCCTGGACTTGGGGAGTATGTCCTCCATACTCGTGTTGGGCTCTCTAGCCTGGGATCGTCCCATAAAGTAATGAGGTATTTTCTAGTTGTTAATTAGTCTGCTTGCAATTGCAATAACAAACTACCTATAATAATTAATTTATAAAGAGAAAAGATTTATTAGAGTTACACTTCTGGAGGCTCCAGTCCAATGCTGAGTGGATCCAGGGCTTTGATCCTCTAGTGAGGATATTTGGAAAGCATTCAACCTCCAAATTTTAGCAAGTTAGTTATAAGAAAACATATTGTTATATGGGAGAAAAATAGAAAAGGCCTAACTTCTTAAAATTGTGTAGGAGGATAGGTCCAGATATTTGTGGAATGTCCAGTCTCCTTTTTGACTCTAACAAAGGTTCTGAGTAGTACAGCAAAGAGATTAGGAGCTCAGAGTCAGAAGCTGGGCCACTTGAGTCCAAATTACAGTTCTGTAATTTTTTGGCTGTGAAGCCTTAGGCGAGTTACTTATCTCTCTGCTTCAGTTTCTTCTGAAAATGTCAATGAGAGCAATATTTAATACTTATCTTGTAAAGGAGCACTGAAGTCTAAAAGCACTGAGTTCAACAGGTGGCAAGGCCATAGAAGTTATCTGCTATGATGATGTCTTTTTCCCCTCCCAAAAATGTACTTCAAGTCCCTGAATCCCAAAAATAGTTTACTAGTGGAAATATGTGTGTCCAGATCAAACATCTTGAAGCCTTTATATTCATCTTATATTACTATTTCCCTACTGTAGTAGTCAGATTTCCTGTTTATGGGATACAATACCTGACTACCACAACTTAAAAGAGGAGAAGTTTAATTCAGTTCACGGTTGCAGGGGATTCAGTACATAGTAAGCAGGCTCCAAGGCAGGAACATCATGGTGGAACGGTATGGCAGAGCAAAGCTCTTTAGTCATGGAAACCAGAAAGCAGATCAGGAGAGGAGCATCAGGGAGGAAGGGGTGAAGGACCACACATATTTTACAACATCACACCTCCATGACCCAATCAGACAAATCCAGAAATGTGATCCACATGGGTAGCTCCCGAGTCAATCAAGTTGACAATCAAGCACTTTCACATCCCAACCCTTGTCAATTTGACATTGAAACACATCTCCTTAAACCATATTTAATCCCCAAATAAACACAAGATCATAATTTCATCTAACTAAACAACTATCTTGTATACAATTGAAAATACAACAATCCTTTCTTCAAAGTCTCAACTGTCCTAGCATTTTTCAAAAGTCAAAGTCAAAGTTTCTTTTGAGACTCAAGGCAAACTCTTAGCTGTGAACCTCTGTAAAAATAAAAAGCAAGTTATATAATTCTAAAATACAATGGTACAGAGTAAACATTTCCATTCCAAAAATGAGAAATGAGGTGATAAAAAAGAATTGGACTAAAGAAAGACCAAAGTTTAACTGTCACATCTCCCTTCTGACCTAGAAAGACAACATAGAATTGTAGTTAAGAGACTGAACACTGAAGATATATTACTTAGAATAAAATCCTTGTGTTATCTTCTGTGGGATCTTGAGAAAGTTGTTTAGCTTTTCATGCCTCATGTTCCTTATCTATGGAATGGGGATAATAATGATAACAGTCATACTTCAAAGACAGCTATGAATATTACATGAAATAATGCATATAAAACCCTTACAAGAGCATGTGGCATATCATAATGGCTCACTAAATGTTAGTTATTCCATTCTACATTCTGCAAGCAATTACTATGTGCCTACCAAGTGCAAAGCACTGTTAGACATTGACCTCTGTTAAAACCATCCTTATTCTCAAGGAGCTTAAGAGTTTCCAAACTAAGATTTGTCAACTCTTGATTTATCTTGTGGAAGTCATTGTTATTACAATTGTACATGGAGAGACAGGTGCTTAGAGGGGCCCATGTCAGATGACACTTTCCTTGCACAATTCATTTCAGAGAAGTCATCCAGGTTTGGACTTCTTCCCTTGGAATCCTGTTGTTTTCTTAGGCAGATCATAACTCTAACTCTAATGTAGTCTCTAATGCTAATCACCTCCCTGCATCCAGGCCCTCCTCCTCAGCTGACCCAGTATTTTAAAACAAAAGAGGTGGTAAAGCACAATAGCAGAGTAGTTAGGAGATGTTCTAGGCTCAAACTCTAGATCTGCTGCTTTTGCCTGACAAGGTATTTAACCTATTTCCTAATTAATAAAATAGACTGAAGCAGTACCTACATCACAAAATTGTTCTGAGCATTCAATGAGTAAACATATTGCAATAGCTTAGAATTTGTCTAGTACAGAGTAAGCATAGAGAATAATTTGCTATCATGGATAATTTTAGTTGACAAGAAAAAAATATATACATAAAATGATGTTTTGGTATATGAATATACTCTGGAATGGCTAAATCAAAGTATTTAGCATAGACATTACTGTACATACTCAGCATTTTGTTATGAGAGTACTCAAAATCTATTCTCTTAGCAAATCTCAAATATACCAAATATTGTTATTAACCATTTTCAACATGCTGTACAATGGAATTTATTCCTCCTAAATGACATTGTGTCTTTTGATCAACATGTCTCATATTAATAATTATGTTTATTATTAACTTTAAAGAAGGTCAACATAGCATGGAATCTAATCTATCCACCTACCCTGGAGTATCCTGTTCACAAGTGTGACTAATGATTATCGTCTTCCATTCTACCCATAGCCTTCTCTGATACTGTCTTGACAAGTCCTTCTCCTAGGGGAAAGCAGAAGAAAAATCTAGAGGACCAAGAGAAAGAGGAAAGTTAGAAAAATGGGTTGGGAATATTTACCCCATCTCCTGTTCTCTAACACCACAAGAGCTAAGGAAGTTTGTTTTGTTAGAGCTGTGTATCAAAATGACGTGTCCTGCATTTTTTCTCACCATCTCCATGCATAGTCCTGCTCTCCTCCCTGTTTGCAGGAAGCTAGTGGGAATAGAGCCTTTCCCTGGAAACTTTCAAGAGAAATCATCGCAGGTCTGGGGCTCAAGCCTAGAAATCACTCCAAAGAGCCTTGATTATTTCTACAGATCTACCAACAGAGGGCAGAGTGTCACCACAGGAAATAGAAGCAGCAAAAGTTTACAGGGAGAATTGTCCAGAAAACCTGTTTAACTGCTCTTCCAATTCAGTTTCACTGCAACTTGGCCCAGGAACTTGGAGATCACTTCACAACTACAGACATTCTGCTTACTCAGGCCCTTACCCCAAGCCATGATCACACAGGCATTCAGACATTTCTGTTGGCTGATGAGTTGAAAAAGGGGCAAGGGAAGAGAGTGTGGGAAAAGGGGACAAAAGGATAATGCCATGCTACCCACCAAACATCTCACTCCCTGGTTCCCTTTGATATTGAACATGTTCATGTGATAAAAAGGGGAAGGAAAGCAAATCAAAGTGAGAAGGCTAGTTTCTTCCTCTCTTCCTGCCTGGTCTTCACATTTTAGATACCTTAAAGCCTTGGCTTAAATGGAAGGCCCTCTTCAAATTTGGTTATACAGTATTTTTATTTTTTATTTTTTGTTTTATTTTATTTTTATTTTTACCAAGAACATGTATTGGTACATTGTATACATAATGATTACGTTTATCACAATTAATTTGTACCTGTACATGATATATCTTGGTTCCCCACTCTTCACCACCCCCTCTTCTGTAACCCCATCGTTCCCTATTTACAGCAGGTTTATTTACATTTTTCCATTTTTTCCCCTTTTTTCTTTCTCTTCTTTTTCCCTTCCTTCTTTTCCCCCCACTCCTTTTCTAGTAGTTGTAGAGCATTTTGGCAGTACTTCATCAGCGGGCATGAAGTGACATAATTCCTAAAATCATATTTCCACATCCCAAATCCTCATCATTTAATTTACCTTTAAAGTCAGGTTGAGTCAGAGTTTGGTTTGTGTGGAAGACAGTACAAATCTTTGTACTCAAATGCCATGGAGTGATTTAATTTGTGTTGTTACCTATGACCATACAGAAAAGGCCCACAGTGGTCCTTGCATATTACATAACTTTCTGGCCTCACTGTTACATTAGTACAGACATTATAAGGTAGCTTTACCCTAGACAGGCAAAGAGCCAAGAGTCTTGGGTAAGAACAAAGAGATCATGAGTTCTGGACCCAATTTTGCCTTTTCTATGCAGCTGTGTTCTACTGAAGAACTAATCTGAGATTCACTTTCTCCCATTTGAACATAATTGTTCCTCTTGAAGGCCACTGCCTGCTGGGGAAGGGAGCTTTCTAAATCTGGGACTTCTCTATACCATTTCTAAATTATTCCTTCTCAAGCCTCAAGAAGGCATATGAAAGAAAAATAAGGAACCAAGATTTGCTGAAGAAAGGATACCTGTGAAGGTCATGGAGAGAGTGTGAAACATCAGATTAGTCTGATACACACACACACACACACACACACACACACACACACACACACATTCCATTCCCAGAGCTTAATTAGTTTCTTCTGGCACAAGAAATGTAGCACATCTGAAATATTGTTGACTATTCTACAATACCACACATTTAGTATATTATTAACCTGCTATGCAACTCCTCTATGGTTATCACTCTCAATAAAGTCTTGTGGGAATATTTATTACTTCTAATCACTAGAACAAATTTTTTTGCCTATTTTTTCCACTCCAAAATATTTTGGGGTCAAAAAAAAAAACAAAAAAAAATATTTTGGGGTCAAAAAAACCCCCAAAAAACAAAATATTTTGGGGTCATTTTTCCCACATGATCTTGGAAAAATAATTTACCTTCTGTGGTCTTCATGACATCTACAGTACTTTTAAATTGAAAGTCAGAAGAAGGTTCTATTTTCCTCTGCTTCCTTTCTTGCTACTCCCTACATCTCCCTCTCTCCTGCCCTCCACATCCCCCTCGTCAGGATTCTTCATTCCATTCTGACCTATAGTCCCAGTTTTCCCTGATAAACTCATTCATTCTTGACCTCAATATATGCAGTACCCTCTGCTTTGAATTTCTCTCTTATAATCTACATTCTCCAACTAAATTCTACCAAACCTCCAGGACTCTGCAGATTTGACATAATCTTTTCCAGAATTTGACATAATCTTGGCCAGGAAGGTTTCCCTTCCCTCTCCCTGCCACCATCTCATCTGAGTCCGATGCCCTTGCCTTATGTTCCCATAACATCTTTAATTCCTCCATCATAGACTGCAATCATCTACCAATTTCTCTTTCTCTGGATCATCAGCTTCTTGTTTATCTTTATGCACCCAGTGCCAAAAACATTGCTCTGATCTTCATCGCATTGTCTTGCTTACTGGGTTCAGTTTTTAATGTAGACTTATCTGCTCCTCCCCTAAACTCTGCACTGATATCAAGTAGGAAATTATGATTCTGCTTTTGGATACTTCTGCCTCTGTGGCAGGACTGTTCTGAGAGGCCAAGGTGTGTAGTCTCCTTTCCGATGACTGGAGGTATTTGTAAATGGTTTCTGTTGAGCACGAGAAATTTCCTGGGAAGAGGGAAATCACATCCATATTTCATAGACTTGATATTATGAAAAGGGATTTCACGTGCCATTTAGCACTCCAAACTAGGCTTATACAAGATTGCTTTTACTATTGATTAGGAAACTGAGGCTCCAGGCTTTGACTAGGCATCAAGTTGTTTCTGTTCGTAGACTCCAAGTCATGGAGAATATTGCTTTCTCCATCTTCTACCTCCCTCCAGACAACAGTGTCTGCACAGCACTTCTAGAAGCCCCAGGAAGAGTAACAAAGGCAGGAGATCGGAGCAGACAGATCTGCAAGGGCCTGCCCTCTGTGGACTTGAGGAAGAACACTGTGTGCTTTTTCTCTCTTCATCTCAGCAGTGCATCGATCTCACACTTGGAAAAATCAATGTCAGGGAGGACAGGAGGAAAATTTGCTCAGATACATTTGTCACTAGAGGTGGCTTCAGACATACTCACACTGCAGTAGCTCATTCACCTCATTCCCCAGACCAGCCACTGCTGTGGGTGGGGCCGAGTGTGAGAATCAGAACCAAACAATATCAAGGTCAGTGTCAGACCTTAGAGGTTTTCTAGTCCAATTCGCCATTGCACAGTTGAAGAATCTGGGGATGAGAAGTGAGTGACCTGCTCAAGGTTACCCAGATGAGCAGAGACAGGGCTAAAATGGGTTCAGTTCTCTAGATGCCACTCCCATGCCCCTACACTGTGAAGGCATGACTCTGGGCCAGGGGATCACCTGTCTTTCCCTGCCTCCTGTTGCCCAGCTGCTCCATCAGGGTTCCTTCAAAGAGGGAGTATAGAGCATTGGTTAAGAACACAGGCTTGAGGTCAAGTGGATCTGAAATTGTGACCTGTTCCTACCAAAAAAGTACTTAACTTATATGTCCTACCATTTCTTTAGCTGTGTAAGTCACATCATGTGCTGGTGACCATACACGTATTAAAACCTAAAGTAATGAAAACAACCCCGTGAGTTTAATACTGTTGCTTATGGTTACTTTAGGCACAGAGACATTCAGAAGCTTGTCCAGGGTCTTACCTCTTGCACACAGCAGCAGTAAGTACTGAATAGAGCTCTGAATCCCATGCTCTGACCATTCTGCTGTCACGGCGCACAAAGCTCCATGTATTCTCACCCCACCCAACCTAACAAGCATGAACACTTGCCTGCAGATGACAGCACATCCAGACCATGTCCACTCACTCAGCTGCAGGTCAGACAGTGGGTCAGTTCTCCTACTGCTGATCAAAAGGGCACAGAGAAAAGGAAAACATGAATCAGCTGGGCTTTATGGGCTTCGCAGATTGTGATATATGTTCCTCCATCCACTTACATTTCCAACACATTCTTCACCCACAGAGTCTAGTTTGCTTTGGGCCAGCCTGTCTTCAAAACCGAGGGACGCTGTTTCTTTTGAGCAGATCCAGGAAAGGATTAGCAAACAGAGAGCTGCTTTTGACCCCGCAGATCCCACAGCAATTTAGTCCCACAGTGCAAGTGTGGCCCAGGCTGGATACCCACAAACATCTCTCCACCCAGTACATTAATTATTCATAATGTCCTTAAATATTTTGCTGTGATGAAATGTTAAGTGACACGTTAAATATTCATCACGATGTACCTAGTGCAAGGCCGAGGGTAGAATGAAGCAGAACGAATGTGATTTCTGATTACATCTTTTTAATTTTAGACACTAAACAGCCCCAAGCAGCTAGGACTCCATCCTATTCTGAAAGAAAGCCAGGAAAGTATATTCTACAACATCCCTTTATGTGCTGCCAAACTGTCTTTAGAATCTTGGCAAGAAGTTCATTCCTTTTTCTTTCTTTCTTTTTTTAACTTTTAGAAATGGAGGTATAACTTACATGAATATATGTGTGCATTCACGTAACCAACACCCAGATCAAGATACAGAAGACTTCTGGAAACCCAGAAGTTCTTCCCATATTTCTTCCCATTCAATATCTATCTCTTCTTACTCATAAGACATCAGTATTTTGACAAGAAATTGTTGTTAAATGTAGCTTATATCTTTCCTATCACTTTTGCTTTCAAGTTCTATAATTTTAAATCTGAAGGCAAGGCCAAGTCGCCAAGTGCATTGACCTGAAGTCGGCTAGAGTGGAAGCGCAGCGAACAGAAGGGTCCCAGGGGAGTCCTGGGAGGGATGATACTGGCCGGGCCTGGAGCAGCTGGAGGGAAGGTGGAGAAAAGGAAACAACTGTGGAAAGTATTTTGGAGGTATGGGTGGAAGGACTAGGTATGACAGTGAAGAAAAGGGCAGAGTCAAGTGTGGCTGGTAGTTTCTGAATTGGGTGTCTTGCTGCAGGGTATTGCCATTTATTGAGAAAAGGAAGGTGGCAGAGTTGCAGAGTTGAGGGCAGGATGGGATCAAGAGCTCTGTTTGAACTTTTTTACCTGAGACTCCTGGGAGGCGTCCAAGTATACAGTGCAAGTCATCTAGGCCTTGGGGGAGATATCAAGCCTGGAGAGATAGATGTATTTAAGAATAGTTCACTTGTAAATGGATTTCAAGCCTGAGGATATCAGGAAGTCACCCAGGGACAGAACAGAGAACAGGACCCAAGACAGAGTGTTCTTGGTGATGATGACACTTGCCTTCAATAAGCTCAACAATTAAAAAGAGGAAAATAAACATCGTCTAATGTGTAATTCAGTCTCAAGATTTAACAAATTTAGTTAAGTGTGATTCATGCCTGTAATCCCAGCACTCTGGAACTCTGAGACAGGAAAACCAGAAGTTCAAGCAACAACAGTACAAAGTAGAGTGTTTTGCACCTTTTGCTTCAAGTGTCTCTTGTAGGCAGAAGCAAAATTCCATTAAAAAATTCTGAGAAAAGGTAAGGGAGGGTCTCACTGTGATGCAGCTCAGGAGACAGATGTGGCTGGCCCTAAGGAAACTGGAATGTCATTTTAACAAAAATACATGATTAATGTATTTTAGCACTTTCATATATATCGTACCATTAGATCTCCCAAATGGCCTTGCCAGGTCAATACTATTATATTCATTTCAGATATATGGATTAAGACCCTCAGAGAAATTAAGAAGCTTGTCCAAATGCTGGAGACAGGACTCCAACACAGCCTCCTTTCCATCCACTTTCTCCATGGAAAAATCTGAACCCAGGAGCCTATGGCTCTGCCACAGGCAAATTTGCAGCACAGCCCTCAGGAGCCCAAGATAATCATTTGAACCTGATTTCAATATTTCTAAAGTTTTTTTGTTAGTTCAAACATTAAGTCAGACATTTGGGTGTTTTACTGTAGCTAGAGTCAAGTACCTAAATAAGTTTTTGAATATCTACGTATGTATCTCCATTTTTGTTCTATTTAGAAATATATTTTATTGTTACAACCACCATAATTATCGTTTTCATTTATATTTTGTTAGAAATATAACGATCAGAAAAATTGTGACTCTTCACAGTATTCGATTGGAACTATCAAATAACTATGTGATCCAAGGCCATTTACTTAACTCTTTAAGCCACTATGGTCCAACAGAACCTTCTGGAAACATTCTATATTTGCACTGACCAGTCTGCTAACCAATAGTCATAAATCTACTGATGATTAAAGTATGACTATGTCACTCAGAACCTAACTTTTAAATTTGAATTCATTCTAACTTACATGGCTGTATTAGCCATTGGCTATACTATTGAGTTGAGTGATCTTAGACCTATATCCTCACCTATAAAAGGAATTGTTAATGCTAGAGCTGACTGCTAAGCCTCCAGTCATAGTGTCTAGCTTAGTGGCACATGTTAGGCACTCATTAAATATTTGTTAAATACCTATCTACAGAATGAAAAAAAATGTATCCTAAGGGAATAGCATAAATGGAATTAATTCAGGATGTTTTCCTGGAAAACTTAGTATTTTGAGGGATTAAGAGAAACACTGGCATTGGCTGCAGCTGGGTGAGAATTCTTGGCAACTGTTTTCATGGGAACAGAACCAAGTACAACCCGGATCACACTTGCCTTTCCACTTCCTCCATACTTGGAAAAGCAGTTTCCTCTTGGGAAGTATTTGCATAACCCCAGTCTCCGGGCAAGGAAGGCTGTCAGTGCTGAAAGTACAGGTGACAAAGAATGTCAGGAAAGAGAGGACAATTGTCAGGAAGCCCCAAAGCTAGCTGCCAAGACCTCATTCCAATACACAGGAAAGATTTCCTTCAGACACAGCTCAAAATAATCACTGCCCCCAAATTTGCTCTTTAAAACCAGTGAGTGACTCACAACTGCCCATCTTGGCTTTATTTCTCCCTTTTCCATTTCTGTTCAAAGGAATATCTCCCTTCTAGGCCGAGTACCCTCATGCCCATCTCTCAACGTTGATTACAACAGATGTCTTAGAGTTCCCGGGTGTGGAGTGGTATCTAACCCAGGACGTATACCCCTGTTGCTAGAACACCCGACTAAATGCTTGGCTTTGTCAGGAACACAAATAGGCTAAATTTACCCTGGTTCCCCTCTCTCTTAATCAACTATATGTTCCTCTACCCTGTGAAATTTTTTGCTTTTATTCTTAAAGATTAGAGAGATATTTTTACTGTAGGAAAATATATGTAAGAAAATTTACCATTTAAAAAATTTTAAGCATAAATTTGATGGACAACATTCACAACACAGTGCAACCATCACCACTACCCATCTCCAAAACTTCATCAGCCCAAGCTAAAATTGTGTACCCATAAAATATTAATCTTCCATTTTCCTTCACTTCAACTCCTGGTAACTACCATCCTTTATGTTTTAATCTATCAGTTTGACTACAGTAGCTGCTTAATGTAAGTGGAACCCTAAAGTATTTGCCTTCTTGTGACTGATTTATTTCACTTAACATAATGTGTTCAAGCCTTCTCCATTTTGTATGATGTACCAGAATTTCCTTCATTTTAAAGGCTGGATAATGTGTTTCATTGAATGCGTATATAATCTTGCCTAGAAGTGGAATTGCTGAATCATATGATAACTCTATGTTTAACCTTTTCAGGAAATGCTTTTAATTTTTAAATCATTCCTAAATTATTTTTCTTTTTCTTATATTCTTTAGCTCTCAAATGTTATTCCCAGTCCTCTACTCCTATGTATGTACATGTTTTCAGCTTTTCCATATCCTAGACATTAGCTTTTCACCTGAAGTCTTTTATTGTTTTTACTTTTTAAAAATTTCACCTTATAACTTCTTATTTTAAACCTCATGTAAGTTATCTTTTACGCGTTTCTCTAATCTATAAGCTTTTGTTTCATTTTAAAATCATCTCCAGCTAATCCTTTCTAGTTCTATAGTTTGTTTTTACCTAGAAATTGGCATTTTAATTTCATAAATCTTTAAATCTCTGTCAAATTTTCCTATTTCTAATAGTTATAAATGTTTCCCTTCTGTGATTCTGTGTAAGGGATGTTGGGAAAGTTAGGTCAAATGGGAAAGGGAGAAACAACTGTACCTAGAGACTGTCATGGGAGATTCCCTGGAAAACGGACTCGGAGGCAGAGATGCACACCCGGAAGGTTGGCGGGGCCTCTCAGGAACAACGCTGGGAAGGTGTGTGGGGAGCAGGGTGGTAGACAGAGAAGGGGCACTGGGATGCAGACAAAACGGAAGCCTAAGACCCTTAAGGTGTTCTGAAACTGGAGCAGGTCTTCAGAGATATCCCACACTGAAGCCAGAAACTGGGCCTTCACTCACTAGACGCTTAGACACGCCAGGAGCCCTGATCTTAGGGTAGAGCTCCCTTTCCTGTACACTGCGGATATGCTCCTGTGCACTGTCAAGAAGCGGCTTCTGTGCACTCCTTCGGCTGCGCGGGGGGCCTAAGTGGCGCACCACAGTGTCCTTTATGCTCCCACAAGAAACCTTACTGTATTTTGGGGAGTTCTCATAATCCAGCCCAATGGTGGTCAGCCAACTCAAAGTTGTGTATTACAATTACCTGGAGAGAAAATGTGAGAAGCTTCCTTCCTAGCAGGTGTGTAGTTTGAGGAAGCAAATCTAATAATTGTAATATACCCATAGCAACTCGAAATATAGAAGCACTGGCCTAGGACAAAATGATAATACCCCAACTTCTTGTAAGTAGCTTTTAGAAGGCTTGAGTCTATTTATAGGACCCTATAACAAAATGTATTATCTTTTTTCTCATAACAACTCTTCTGTAGCAATAGATTAAGGTTTTATGAGGCCTCGTGTTTATACAACTTGAGAGAATACTTTTAAAAAGTTATACAAAATTATGAGCAAGCATGCTGGGACTTGGAAGGAGCCCTCACAGTCTCAGGAAGGCACTCTTCCTGTTAGGAGGAATGTGACCTCCAGGCTACACTCATCAGCTGCTCAATTACCCTCTTTCTTTAGAGTGTGTTAAGAAATTCTTCGTTGACAAAGTCCCCAGTACATGTCAGCTGAAGGCAGGTGACCTCACCTGGACATGCTGAAAGTACACCATTTCCAGGAACCGCTTGACAAATTCTACTTAGACTAGAGGAATGGGGCCAGACAGATTTGGGCCATGTTTTCTTACTGGGATAAAAAGATGAAGTATATCATGATAAAAGTAGTAGTAATAGTAACAATAATAATAATAATGGATAGCAACTTTTAAACATTTAGCTTGTGTTAGCCTGTGTTCTAAACACTTTATATGAATGAACACATGTAATCTTTAAAAGCACACTTGTCAGAATACATTATTTTTATTATCATTTTAAAGATGACAGAACTGAGGTAGAAAGTTTAATTAACCATGCCCAGAATCTCACAGCTATCAGGCAGGAAGCCAAGGTGCAAATTCAGGCCATGACTCCAACATGATTTCCTTTGATCTCCAAACTATTCTACCCTAAGAGAAAGCCAGAAGTGGTTTGTGTCCTTACTTGAAACATGGTCAGTTGAGGTCCTGCGGAAGAGTTTCTTTGTGGCAGATTTTCTGAGGGCCTTAATGTCATTTGCTGAAGGGTTTTAAATGTTCACATCAAGTAAAACAACTGAAACCATTTGAGGGATACTTAGGCAGATGCTGTACTTTTAGTGTATGTTCTGGAAGATGCTGCACTTTTAGAATAAAGTCTAAAGCATACTTTAAAAAGTCAGCCCTTTATTTCTCTCAAACTAACATACTTATAGGCACCTTTTGCTTTAGACATTTATTTTCCCATGGATTTTGTGCATATATTTCTGTGGTTGTCAAGGAAAAAATAGAAATTTTGATAGCTCACCCTTAGCTCAGTCAACTTCTGCTCCTCAGCACAGTAAATGAAACTTCTTTCTTCTGTTTTGATTCATTTCTCTGATACGATGAAGATGCTCTGCATTACTAGTCTCACTGTCCTGTGTGCCTGTATATACAGTCCTTTTTTGATGGCACTCTGTAGCTTTTCTGTAGGTTCAAATATCTTCTCTCTAACTTAAATCCCAAGTTCAGTAGTGACTCCAGTGATCTCTCATTTCAAGTTTTTAGAGAATGAGTGTATTCCTGTGGACAAGACTTTCACAGATATATTTATCAATCTAAATGGAAAAAAAAAGTCTTGCCAAGTGTAGTAGTCAGCTTTCCCATTGCTGGAACACAATACCCAACCCACAATTTAAAGGAGTACAAATTTATGTTGGTTCATGATTTGGGGGCATTCAGTCCATGGGTGACTAGCTTGAAGCCAGAAACATCATGGTGCAAGAGTGTGGTTGAGCAAAGACGTTTAGGTCATGGTAACCCGAAGTGGAAAAAGGGAACAGTGCCAGAGAGGAAGGGGAAAAGGACCAGACATAGACCCCAAGGTCACACCTCCATGACCTACTTGGACACACCCAGACGCGTGCTCCACCAATCCTCTGGTTGGTTCCTGAGCCATTCAAGTCGGCACAATCAAGCTTAACTGTCACATCAAGATCAGTTTCTTCAGAACACAGTGGTGCTAAATAGTAGAAAATGGAATAAATCTCAGGACAATAGTAGGTATTTTCTATCTACATGTTATATTATATACTGTGGCCAGCCCTTTTTTTTCTGTGGTCCAATCAAAAGGTGAGTATTTTCCCCCTTACCTATCTTCACATAGCTTTTATGGAGCCCATCTGTGCTCATGATTATTCAAGAGAGGCTGGGGACTGACAAGGACACACCAAGATTTTTCTAGCTGGATTTGAGCAACTCAATCAAAGAATCTTTTAAACCTTGGATGTCTCAAAGGAGAAGTTTGCCCTCTTAGCTCCTCTGAATGAATGCCATTACCTTAAAATGATTTTGTTCATGTTCTGGTCTAGCATATATAGGGCTTACCCTCCTGATGCCTTGCTTGGCAGAGGAGAAACATGTACAACAGAAATTAGAAAAGGCCAGCCAGGAATTTTCCCATATGTATTTATCATAGACTTCTCATTGCCTTAAAAAGAACCCAAACCCATAGGAGAAAACCTAGCTATTCCCATTATATTCTGTGTGAACAGGAAGGGGCTGGTTATGAAGAAAGCTACAGGATCTCGACATTGACCCTTTATTATTGATCCTTGCATAGAATGCATCTTTTATTGACGAAGATTTGGGAGAGGTGGAATATGATGTTGCTGGATCTAACAGCACCATACAAGTACAGTGGGATAAAATGGGATGTGTTCAGAACTTTTTAATAATTGTAAACAAATAACTTGATAACACCATTGTGATAACCTACACATTCGCAGTTCAACAAAGAAAATACGAAGATAGTATTCTCTCCTTTTTGCAAAATAGAAAAACATGCTCAATATCACTAATCATTAGAGAAATGCAAATCAAAACTAGAATGAGATACCACATCACAACTGTTAGGATGGTTACTGTCAAGAACAAAGCAAAACAGAAAATAACAAGTGTTAGCAAAGATGTGAAGATATTGGCCTCCTTGTTCTGTGTTATGAGCAACGTAAAATAGTGTAGATTCTATGGAAAACAGTACGATAGTTCCTCAAAGAAAGGGAAAACAGAACTACCATATGATCCATCAATTCTATTTCCAAGTGTATATTCAGAATAACAGAAATTAGAGGCTCAAACAGACACTCATACATACACATTTCTAGCATGTTTATGCATAGTTGCCCAAAGGTAGGTGTAGTCCAAGTATCCATAGCCCACAGAGTTCATAGCCAAGTGTCAATGGTCAAAAGGGGGAAGCAATACAGCATCTTGCTGAAAATTGTCATGGTCGAGACTGGGGTTCAACTTGCTTTTTTTTTTTTTTTCTCTGCTAAATTTTTATGGTGGCCATGTTCAGTGCCACTGAGTCCTTGACCACGCAATTGGTGGTTCAACAGGTCCCAGACTGTTAGGAGTGGCGATGTTATGGCAACTCATAGAGATGTTCACTTGGCCTATCTAGCTAATGTAGAGAAGCCTTCTCCTCATGCATACCTCTGGGAAGATTATTCACTTTCACAACAGAATGCCAACTTTACCTCCAGTTTGATTTACTATCGAATTGAATGGGAAAAAATCTTCTCAGAGAAGGTGGTATTTAAGCATAAGCTTCAAAGAAGGTTGAAAGTTTGCTAAGAAAATCAAGGGGAAAGGGCATTTCAAGTAAAAAGAGGAAAAGTACACAAGACATCAAATTTTGAAAGTACTTAGAGACAAATAAACTGGGTGTGGTGGCACATGCCTATAATCCCAGAACTCTGGGAGGCTGAGCCAGGAGAATCTCAAGTTTGAGCCTAGCCCAGGAGACTTCACAATTTAGCAAGACCCTGTCTCAAAAAAATTTTAAACAGGAGATTTAGTTCAATGTGAAGATCCTGGGCTCAATCTCAGTACCCAGAGGGTAAGAGGAGGTTGTAGTTGAATACCAAAAGGGGTCAGTGTGGTCAGTATGGATTAAACAGCCCATGCTCCTCTCTTAGTCCTATGGGAAGGGGGAGAACAGAGAAAGACTGAGTGGATTTCTGAGGGTTGAAACTCATCAGAGAGAAATGTCATGATCTTCAGGTTGTATATATATTAAAAAAAAAAGGATCCTTACTCCATCTAGAATCATCCATAAGAATGGACAAGAATGAATATGGACAGCCTTCTATTCTCTATGATATGAGATCC
>PVJO010017669.1:0-38648 GCA_004026905.1 Hystrix cristata | reverse complement strand
AAAAAAAAAAAGAACCCAACCTGGCCTTTCAATTTCCCTTCAGCTGTCCAGTACCAAATCTAATAGTTCAAGTGCACATCTCATGCCCAGAAATTCTGCAGAGCTCAAATCTAGCCTTCCTTCAAGACCCAATACAAAAACTATATTCCCTTCAGCCACTCATCCTTTCACTTAACCAATGCCTATTGTGTGCCTATTGTATTTATCACTATGTACGAGGTCTAGAAGATGAGCTAAGACAGTCTAGGAAATAAGAAACTCCTCTTAATTAGCAACCAGCAGGACAAAGACACAGATCTAAACGTAACAAAATGTGGTAGAGCACCCAGGTCCTCCAGAAATTATCACAAAATCTGTGTATGAACACATTGGGTGTGTTTGTTTTGAGACGGTGGGGATATAAGCCAGAACTTTCTGCATACTAGGCGGGCACTCTATGAGCCATATTTCCAGCTCCACTGGGGTTTGGAAACTCCCAGTGTTCTGATTAGATCCCTGGCTGGTTGACTGCAGGTATGTAGAATCTATTTAGAAAGGCAGGAAACCCAGGATGTAGGTTTCTGCTTTAGTTTTATGTTCATTTTTATTTTTTAAAGTTTGTCAGCCGAAAGGCTGGGCGTGTTAGCCCACGCCTGTAATCCCAGCACTCAGGAGGCTGAGGCAGGAGAGTTGCTGTGAGTTTGAGGCCAGTCTGGACTACATAGTGAGTTCAAGGCCAGGCTGGAACACACAACAAGACCCTGTCTCAAAAAACAAACCAAACCAAACCAAACCAAAAGTTTCTCAGCTAATTCTAATGTATGGTCATGATGGGAAATCCAAGGTATTAATGTACAATTCTCACTAGGAACAGAATTTTTCATTCCTTTTTGCAGTTTGAACCTGAGGCCTTGCACATGCTAAGCAAAGGCTTTACTCTGGAGATACATCCCCAGCTCTGGAATAATATTTTCAATCTCTTATTAATAAAATTTTTTAGCCCTTTCTTGCCTTGCTACGTTCTACCTGCCATGAACTGTTTTTTCCGCTGCCATGTCACCTACCTTTGAAGCCAGACAACTATGAACTGAAATCTCTATGAACTGTAAGGCAAAGGGGTTGGGGATTTAGCTCAGTGGGTATAGTGTTTGCCTCACAAGCACAAGGCCCTGAGTTCAATGCCTAGCACCAAAAAGGAAAAAAAAAAAGAAAAAAAGAACTATAAGCCAGATAAACCTTTCTCCCTTTAAAAAAATAATAAATAAATAAAATAAATACTTTTTTAGCTAGGCATGGTGGCACAAGCCTGTAATTCCAGCACTTGGGAGGCTGAGGCAGAACTGCTGCAAATTCAAGGCCAGCTCGAACTACATGGCAAGATCCTGTATCAAAAAAGAAAAATGCTTTTTTTTTGGGGGGGGTGCTGGATATCGAACTCAAGGCCTTAGGCTTGCTAAGCAAGCGCTCCACCGCTGAGCTAAATCTCCGACCCCTCCCCCAAAAGCCTTTCTTAAAAAAGATGTATACTGGATATGGCAACGTATGCCTGTAATCCAAATTCTCAAGTACTGAGGAAGCTGAGGCAGAAGATCAGGAGTTTGAGGCTAGTCTGGGCTACATAGGGAGACCCTGTAAGTGGTGAGAGAGGATTATAAATACTGTAGGAGAGGGGCTGGGGATTTAGCTCAAGTGGCAGAGTGCTTGCCTAGCAAGCACAAGGCCCTGAGTTCGATCCCCAGCATCCTAAATAAATCACATCAGAGACAGAGACCTCCTCAGCCAAAGCCTTGAAGGATCTACTCTCTTTTTTTTTTTGGTGCTGGGGATGGAACTCAAGGACTTGTGCTTGCAAGGCAAGCACTCTAACAGTTGAGCTAAATCCCCAGCCCATCACCCTAAATAAATGAATAAACAAACAAATAAATATTGTAGAAGAGAACAATCAGAGTAATTACACAACTGAAAACTGAAATACTTAACCTCATTTGCAAGCAAAATCCTTTTGTAAAATGAGACACAGTTAAACAGGAAGCTCAACTGAACAAGCCTGCTTGTAATCATTACTGATCAGTATTAAAAATCATGCAAATCTCAAGGGAGACACACCAAGCCAGGATTATTCATTCAACAATATATATGCACTGATCCAATATTCTAGATATCCAGAATACAAATACAGTCTCTGCTCTCTAAATTTGTATGAAGCCAGGCATGGTGGCATCCACCTGAGAGGCCGATGTAGGAGGACCACAAGTTTGAGCCCAGCCTGGGCAACTTGGTGACTCAGCAAGACCCTACCTCAAAATTTTTAAAAAGGGGCTGGGGATGTAGCTCAGTGCAAAAGCCCTGGTTTGATCCTCAGTATACCAAAAAAAGAAGAAGAAAAATCTGAGTCTGATCAAAAACAAGTCACACACACACACACACACGCACGCACGCACACACGCACACACGCATGAACATATTAGTAGGTAAGTAAACAGACGTTTCATTTTGTTCTTGGAGTCCTTTAGATTGGATACTCAAAAGAAAAAAAAGCCTCCCCAAAGAGATAACATTGAAGCAAAGATGTGAATAAAAGGTAGGGGGTAACTATGGAGAAATATGTGGAAAGTATATTACAGATAGCACAACAAATGCAAAAATTCTGAAACAAATGATATGTGACATTATGCACTTATCAAAGCCCACAGAATCTTCAAAGTACAGTGAACCTTAATGCATATAAATTAAAAAAAAATTAGGAGGCCAGAAGATCCCTAGATGGAACATAGCTTGTGATGAAAGCATCCAAATTTATTATAAATATATGAAACAGCTTCACTAAGGAAGGTGGGTGAAAAGGTGCTACCTAAGTAACCAGAAATAAGTGGTTTATAAAACTAAAGTCCACATATAACCACTGTTCTCAGGTAGGTAAGAGTTGTCTTTCACATCTGTTTATGTACATTGAAACTAAACAATGAAGTAATTAAATAATGTGAACCTATTTTCTCACTGTTGAAGTGGGAGGTTACAGATAACCACAGAGAAAGGGCTAGATTGATCCATGTAGTATTGAGCTGGAGACATCTGTACAGACTCATGTAGACTGATGTGGATACAGATAGTTACATATAGTTTTTTTTTTTTTTTTTTTTTTGAGCAGAATCTCACTATGTAGTTCCAGCTGGGCTTGAACTCACAATGTAGACCAGACTGGGCTGGAACTCTCAGTAATCCTCCTGCCTCAGCCTCCCAAATGCTGGCATTACAGGCATGTGGAATTACCCCTGGCAATTTAGTATACACAGATGTACTTGCTTTGTCAGCTGAGAGGTCATACAAGCAACACACTCCAGTAAGTAACAAGCATACCCAACGCCTAAAGCCTGTTTTCCTTTTTGGTTTTTTGAGACAGGGTCTCCCTATGCAGTTCAGGCTGGCCTTGAACTCACTATGTAGCCCAGGCTGGCTTCAAACTCATGGCAATCCTCCTGTCTCAGCTCCCAAGTGCTGGGATTACAGGCATGGGCCACCTCTCCCGGCTCTTGGATTTTGTTTTCTAATGCCATCCTCCAAGAAAATGGACTCGGGCTCTTTGAAGAAATGGCTAAATCTAGGACTAGGGCAATCCTCCTAACTTGCCCAGTTTATTATATAATTTTCTTCCACTTAACTAGTTTATTATGTGATTTTTCTCAGCCTCCAGTGCCTGCCATACAAAGTCAGTTGTATCAAAATTCACATTAATCAGGTGATACATACACTGGAGCAACTAGGCAAGTAAACTACAGTGATTACCTACCCCCCTATACTGTCAGGTTTTCTTATTTATTAAACTTGGGTGTTTTATTTTGTAAGTAATAAGTTAGAGTAATTTTGTGGTATATGAAGTATAAAAATGTATCAAATAGTTTTCACTCACAATATTGTTATAATATACACATCACTATACTAGAAAGATAAATGGTTATTTATTTTTTACTCCAGTATGGCTTAAAAGTTGTCTCAAAAGAAAGCGAAATCCATAAAAAAATTGTGAAGTGTTCAACAAAAATAAACACATGAGAAACCTGACAAGTATAACCTCAGCTAGGCTATCAACAGCAACATCGACAGTGACAAATCCTGCTGAAGCGGTATGTATACTTAATACGAAGATGTAATAAAAACGGTGCTTTAAACTGGGTGTGGTGGCACACGCCTGTAATCCCAGTACTTGGGAGGCTGAGACAGGAGGATCGCCACAAATTCGAGGTCAGCCTGGGCTACCAAGTGAATTTAAAGCCAGCCTGAAATGTAAATCAAGACCCTGCCTCAAAAAACAAAAATAAAAACAAAACAAAAAAAATGGTGCTTTACTTCCTTGGTTATTTCTCAAAATCCATTAATGCCAAACATGAGAAACCATCCGGTCAGTTTCAGCTGGAGGACAGTCTAAGATGGCTGGTACTGTAGAAAATGGTCTAGGTCGTCAAAAATAAGGGAGGTCTGAGAAGCTGGTGTACCTGTGAGGTGCCTCAGGCCTCACCAATAAATGTAATATACTGTCCCAAATGGGACCTCAGGACAGAAAGGGGACACTGGGTAAAACCAAGCAAATCTGAATAAAGTACAGACTTAGCTAAAAATAATTTGTCAATATTTATCATTAATTGTGACAAATGTACCGTGCTATAAGACACTGACAGAGAACACTGACTGTGACGTATGCAGGGGTTTTCTGTACTATTATTGCAATTTTGTGTAAATATAAATCTGTTCTAAATTGAAAACTTACTTAAAAAGTAAAACAGGGCTGGAGGAACAGCTCAGGGTAGGGCACTTGGCTAGAACGTGCTGGTTTCATACCCAGCACCACAAAACAAAACAAAACAAAACACTGAAGGTAAACAACTTGACCTGGAGAAGGAAGAAACCTGTGAGGTAGAACAAGCCTGGCAAGTTGGTAGATAAGGTCTGAGAGGCAGGCAGGGAACAGGTCACTTGTAAGGGCAGCATTTCTCAATCTTATGTGCATATCCAAAGCATTTACAGGGTTTTTAAGAAATATTGTAATTTTTTCACTAAAAAAGCCACTCCCAAGCAAGTCAATGCTGATAGAAGGATGCTGATTTTCAAAGGGGAATCCCAGGGCCCTGAATATTACTCAGAACTGACTCTGTCGCCTCAGGGTGTACCAGAAAGCTATACTGTCATGCCTAACTCCCAAAGATAGATAAGCATACGCCAGTCGTGGCTTTGTTTACCCCAGGACTTTTCTCATGTTCAAGGCCCTCTCTATGCCTCAGTAGCCCCATCTGTAAAATAGGACAGCAGCTGGCCACCAGCTCCAAAGGATCTCTATCTGGAAAGCCTCGGTCCCAGGAGACGAGCATGGAAGTGACAGCATTGGCAGCAGAATGCCACCTCTACAAGAGAAGGCTGAGGGTTCCACAGAGTCTCTCGATAGGCCTTATATTGTGAATAAATTGCATGTTGGAACTAAAAACAACAACAACAACAACAACAAAAAAACCCCAAAACTTTACAAATGCTAAGACCCACCCCCACCCCAGTAGTTTAATTGGCTACTCTAAAGGAAAGGTCAGGCATAGATTAATTTTTTTCTTTAGGACTGGAGAACTTCCACTTGATTCTAGTGTATGGCTAGGGTTAAGGATCACTAAATTCAAAACCTGAATTCTAAACTCAGCAAAAATGACATGATCATATGTACGCTATTAAAAAGTCATTCTGGGGCTGGGGTTTTAGCTCAGTGGTAGAGCGCTTGCCTAGCAAGCGTGAGGTCCTGGGTTCCATCCCCAGCACCTTATCCCCAAAACAGTCATTCTGCCCTGTGCCCAGGTCCCCAGGTCCTGAAATAAAACTGCAGTCTCTCTGTGTGTTCTCGGTGGGCATGGCCTAGGCACAATCACAAAAAAAACCAAAGTCATTCTGGCTAGGTGTAGTAGCGTTATGTCTCTAATCCCCAGCACTTTGGGAGGACGGGCAGACTGGGATCACCAGTAATCTGTCCAAAAGGTCAAATGAACAAACGAGCTGAACTCATTTGGCACTTACCATCTGAAAGAGATGTACTCCTAACCCAGATAGGGTCAGCTACCTGAGTTTTCTCTCTTTTTTAAACTGAGGCTAAATTAGGTAAACAAAGTTAAAAACTAAAGAAAGGGGGAGGAAGCTAGACATGGCGATGCATACCTGTAATCCCAGCACTCTAGAGGGTGAGGCAGGAGGATTGCCACCAGTTCGAGACCAGCCTGGGCTACACAATGAATTCAAAGCCAGCCTGAACTACACAGGGAGACCCTGTCTCAAAAATACCAAAAAGATGGAGGAAAGAGGGTGGGGGTACATCCTGTGGTTCCAACCACTGGTTTATATTTTAGTGTATCTCCTTCCAGTTTCCCATAGTCCAAGATGAGGGTTTAAGGTTGTAACTCAACCTTCCTTGCATTTTTTTTTAATTATAGGAGAAATTGGTCTTTGCTTCTCCTTTCTAGAATGTAAGCACCTTGAGAAAAGTTAATTTATCTCTGCCCTCTGATTTGTTTTATTGGGGTTTTTTTGAGGGTACTGCCATGTAGCCCAGCCTGGCCTCAAACTCACACAATCCTCCTGCCTCAGCCTGACAAGCACTGAGATTACAGTTGTGTAGTGCCATGCCCAGCACTAAAATAGTACTTTGACGAATATTTCTTCTGTTTATAAAATTTCTCTGTATTTAGGATATTTTTTCTTTAGGATTCAGTTAAAATACTGGGCCAAGAACTATGCATAATTTTAAAGATCCTGATACACACTGACAAATGCATTTCAAAAGACTACAGAAATGTCAGCACTACACCTTGATCGTAAGTCCAAACAGTCCTTAAACAAGCAGGTCATTAAGCAAGGAATACTGGTGTGTGAAAACTGCTAAAATGGCTAGGGATATAGCTCAAGTGGTAGAGCACTTGCCTAGCAAGCACAAAGCCCTGAGTTCGATCCCCAGCATCAAATAAAAAAAGAAAAGCAAACTGCTAAAATAAAAATGGCATTTGGTGGGTACTTCAAGCCCATATGAAAACAATGATTTATCTTAATCAGTTCCTTTCAAAATATTGCTAGTTACAGATGGCTTAGAATAGTACCATCAGCAAAAACTATAGTACTATATAAAACAAGGTATACTGTATAAAAAAAGACACTGAGGGTCTAAAAAACAAGGTGTACAGGGGCTGGGGATTTAGCTCAGTGGTTAAAGCACTTGCCTTGCAAGCACAAGGACCCGAGTTCAATCCCCAGCACCAAAAAGAGTCTAAACAAGGTGTACAGATGCTGGGGATTTAGCTCACTGGTTAGAGTGCTTGCCTGGCAAGCACAAGGCCCCGAGTTCGATCCCCAGCACCAAAAATAAAAAACAAAACAAAACAAAACAAAAAAAGGTGTACAGAACTATACCAAAAAAAAAAAAAAAGGGTCATAAGTTGGAGGAGCAGTCCAGTCGTTAAACAGGTAGGTCATTACAGGAGGAATATCTGCATTCCCATTTACACTAGATAGAGCTAGTTTCCATGTGAGTCAAAAGCTGCCAGGTGAGTCAAGAGCTAAGTGTGTCTCAAGCCAACAGTATTTCTACATCAGTGCCAATGTGAGTTTTGCAATATCAGCTTTGCTAAGAATGAAAGAATACGTAGTGCAGTTTTGGCAGGAGACATCCTATTAGCTTTGCTACCAATTCCTGCTTCAGCGATAACATACTGTTTGGCAATCAGCATTTCTGGAAGTGAAGCAGCTAAGAGGTAATGTTAGGCTTAATAACCTCAGTCATAGGTTTCAAGCTCCTCTCAAACCAATTTCTTTCAAACTTAACAGGTCATAATTCTGTGTCTAACAGCAAACTGGTGGGGAGGGTTGCTGGTTATTAAACCCAGGGCCTCCTACATGCTAAGCACATGCCTACCGCTGACCTATACCCATGGTGCTGCAATATTTTCTTTTTTGAGAAAAGAACCTGTTTACTTCTATATTCCCAAAACTCAGTGCAATGTCTTACTATATGGCAGGATATCTGACTTAATGAATGAATCCTACCTTAACAACTTTTATTTCTCTCTCTGGTTTTTAAAATATTGTTCTCATTACTCATTCATATTCCATGAGAAACTATGTGATGTGACTGAAAAACACAGTGAAATATTTAAATTTTTAAAAATAATTATTACAGGGGTTGGGGATGTAGCTCAGTGGTAGAGAGCTTGCCTTGCAAGCACAAGGCCCTGAGTTCAATCCCCAGCACCCTAAAAAAAAAAAAAAAAATTATTACAGTAAAAGACACATTCCCATCAATCCCTCTCAAAATACTTTCTCTGGCTTTGAACACATTTATCCCACGGTTGTTGCCACTTTCTTAAGTAGCTCTGGAAGTCCTTTTTCATGTCTTTAGTTCTGCTGTTTTGGTTTGCTTGATAAGCTGAAACAATTTAACACATTCACCAAGGGGCTGTAATTCATGTCTTGCCTCTGGGCAGCCCTGATCTGAATTTGACTGTTCTAGCCAGTTTGAACCACCGTGGTACATGTAAACTGACCCATCTGGGAGCCTGTATCGCCTCTCAGGAGGTCTTCGATCATAACGATGCCAAGAAAGGTGCTGATTTAGCAGACCAGATGCAATCATATTACAGTTCTTTAAGGAAAACATTAAAATGTATTAAAAAATTGCAATACAGCTCATTTGTGGTATAGCAGTTATAAATGCATATTATACATACAGCAATAGGGTACTTGTAAGATATGTTAAAATTTGGGGAATTGATAAACTATACATGAATATAAATAAATTTCCTTTAATTTAATGAAAAATTCATTGATTATTGTAATAATTTTTAAATTGGTATAAATAGTATTAATATTTTGGCAGTAATCATTCAAATTCAATCAACTAACTAGAGTCAGTCCATTTATAGACTTTTTATTTTATTAGTAAAAAGACTGATTAAAAATGATTAGATCAGGTTGTACCACAAGTGGTTGAGGCAGGCAGGAAAGTGTTAAAATGTTTACATTTCATGGTCATTTTAACTTTGGGGACGAGCCAAAAGTCTCACGGTGCTAGATCTGGTAAATAAAGTAGATAAGGACAGACCATGTTTGTGTCTGCTTATCTGATGTATGACACTCAGCAGCCGCATTCATATTTTCATCACATTTCAAAAAGACGTTCATGAAAGAGGACTTCTGCAACTGCTTCGGAAAGTGCCAAGAACAAAGAGATAAGTGTGTTCAAAGCAAGACCAAATTCTCTGAGGGAGATTAAAGGCAACATGTCTTACTATAATGAAATTTTAAAATTTAAACATATAGTCTAATCATACTTCATATATTAGCTATTTTTACTCATTTTCCTCAAGCTAGCGAGGCAGATACCATCACACTCATTTTGAGGTGAGAACATTGAGTCTTTAATAACAATTATGTGGGCATGAGGCAGCATGGTAGTGCACACCTGTAATTGCAGCACTCTGGGAGGCTGAGGCAGAAAGATCACCACAAATTCAAGGCCAGCTGGGGCTAACATAATGAGTTCAAGGCCAGCCTGAACTACATAGTGAGGCTCTGTCTCAAAAAAACTAACCTAAACTAAAAACAATTTTGTGGGCTGGGTTTGGTGGTGCCTGTCATTGCAGTACTCAAGACTGAGCCAGGAGGATCGAAGTGAGTTCAAACTACCCTGAAATGCACAGCAAGACCCTGCCTGAAAAGACCAAAACCAAATAAATAAATAAAAACAATGATGTGGAAACAATGCATACCAATTTGAGCACACATAAGAGTCAACAAAAGTTAGCTAAATCTGTAATTTCTCTTAAGTGAATTGCTCTGGTTTACATTTATATCTACTGACATCTGATGTGACTTGAGATAGCACTGCCGTGGAATACCTGCAGTGAAAGTGAGGGCTGACTTTGGCAACTTCTTCCCCTAATGCCTCAAGTGTTAATTGTCACAAATTGTTACTATACATCCCCCACTGGGTAGGCCCCATCAGTATACTTAATGGAGAAAAGGCCTTTGTTCCATGACCTTGTCCCTCTTTCCTTATCAGAAATAACTTCCCTTTCATGAACTGACTGCCCAAGGATTTAGAATAACATTGCATTTATTTATTTACTTATTATTTGTTTATTTATGCAGTTTTGGTTTTTTGAGACAGGGTCTCCCTATGTAGTTTAGGCTGGGCATGAGCTCACTATGCAACCTAGGCTGGCCTCGAACTCACGGCAATCCTCCTGCCTCTGCCTCTCGAGTGCTGGGATTATAGGCATACACTACTACGCCTGGCTAACATTGCATTTAGATATAGCAATTTACACAAAAGTATAATTTTGTAGGGAGGGTACTGGGGATTAAATCCAGGGCCTTTGAAGTGAGCTACATTCCCAGCCCTTTTCTTTCTGAGACAGTCTCACAAAGTTGCTAAACAGCCTAGGCTGGGCTCTAATTTGTGATCTTCCTGCCACTGGTTCTCAGAGTGCTGGATTACAGGGTGTGCCACTGCATCAGACACAGAGTAACGGATGGCGACATTAATGAGAAAAGGGTAGTATTTGCCTTTGGGACAGAAATTCCTTGAACCCCAATCTCTAGTAAAATACTGAGGACAGAATGGGAGAGTACATGGACTATTCTATACTGTTATGGTTTGTGTTTAGATATCTCTCCAAAAGCCTCTTGTGGTGAGAGATAGTTAGATCTAGAATGAGGTTATTAAATTAATCTACTGATCGGTTTGGCAGAGTTTTGTTGGGATCAAAAATGTAAAACTAAAATTAAGGGTGGGAGTGCTACCCGCCCTAAGGGCAGGTAGCCTAGATAAGATATAGGAAGAAGCTAATTAGCTGTTTGTTTATATTGTTTATTTGTATATATTTTTTGGATTTTTTACTTTATTTTGTTGTCAGTCGGCTGTCGGTCTGACATGCCGGTCTGTCCTGTCTCTGTCATGTTGCCCTGCCTCGGACCCAGTAGACTATAGACTGAAACCTCTATAGACTGTGAGCTAATAAACCTTTCTTCCCCTAACTTTGGGTGTCGAGTATTCTGTCCCAACAACAAGAGAAAAGTAACTAAAACAGAATTTGGTACCGGGAGTGGGGTCGTTGCTGAGACTATACTTGACCATGTGGTTTAGCAGCCTTTAGAGTTGGCTTACGAGAAAGAGAAAAGTTAGGAAAACTTTAGAAATGAGGAAATTTGCCGGTACAGACCAGGCTCAGAAGGTTTCTGCTGAGAAGGACTGCATTGGCTGTTAGACTCCAGACCACGTATGTTACGGCTTGGCAGAAAATTTGTCTATATTTTACTTGTGTCCAGAGACTTTGCCTGAGACTGAGATTAAGGGTGGCGGACTACTTAATCTTACAAAAGAAATTTCAAGGCAGTCTAATGTTGAGGCGGTGGCATGGCTATTGTTGGGGGCTTTCAGCCAGATTTATGTTAAAAACCAAGAGCAAACAGCCCAACAGAATGATTCAAAATGTTATGAGTTTGCCCATAAAGAAAACACCAGTAAAGTTGTGGTCTACAAAGATAGAATGAAAGAGAGACTCGTTGCTGAAGAAACCAGCAAGAAAAAGCTAGATATTTCAAAAGATGAAAGAAAAGATGGCCCAAGATTATCACAGGAAACAACAGGACTCCAGCCTTTACAGACTCAGAGTTAGAAAGGTAAAAGATTTTGCTTTGAGAAGAATGCCCCAGAGTGCCACATTCCAGAATGGCGGCAGCCTAGAGAAGTTGTTCCTCAGGATTTGGTTCAGAACACTCAGCAATCCAGGCACATGACCACCACAGACAAGCAAGAAAGAAGCCTGATTTCTGCTCCAGCTGCCAGCAGACCCTGGCGTCATCCTCGTGGCCCTGGCTTTAGGTTCATACAGAATACAAGAGTTATAGAGTCAAGAAGGCTTCCACCCAGATTTCAGAAGAAGGCCTAGAAGGCCAGGCAGTGTGCCCCTGAGAGGGCAGTGTATAAAGCTGTAAAGGTAAAGCCAAAGGTACATTAGAGACCCCAAAAGTTTAGAGAAGCCAAGAATATAGATCGCCTAAGAAAAACTACATTGAGAGAACAGAACCAGCCCAAGAGAGAAGCCATGAGAGCTGCCACCACTAGAAGTGCCGTAGGGGCAGAGCCACCCAAGCCCCTTAGAGTTCAGACTTCACCACAGATTGCCCCTCATGCTACACATAGAACTACAAGACTTAATGTTTGCCCTGCTAGATTTCAGAATTACTTTGGTCCCATTCCTTTATATCCCCCCATCTATACCTTTTGGGATGGTAATGCTTATCTTGTGCCATTATGTGTTAGAAGTGTTTAACCTTCTTTTCATTCGTACAGGGGCTTGCAGCTAAGAGTTTGTCTTAAATCTCAGAGACTTTAGATTTAGACTTTTCAACAATATTGAAACTGTTAAGACTTTGACAACTCTTAGAGATAGACTAAATGCCTCTTACATAATGGGCTATACATGAGTCTTTGGGGGTCCAGGGGTGGAATGTTATGGTTTGTGTCTAGATGTCCCCCCAAAGCCTCATGTGGTAACAGATAGCTAGATCTAGAATGAGGTTACTAAATTAATCCACTGATCGGTCTGGCAGAGTTCTGCTGGGATCAAAGATGTAAAACTAAAATTAAGGGTGGGAGTGCTACCCGCCCTAAGGGCAGGTAGCCTAGATAAGATACAGGAAGAAGCTAACTAGCTGCTTGTTTACATTGCTTATTTGCATACATTCCTTGGATTCCTCACTTTACTTTGCTGCTGGACATGCCGGTCCACCTTGCATCTGACCCAGCAGACTATAGACTGAAACCTCTACAGACTGTGAGCTAATAAACCTTTCTTCCCCTAACTTTGGGTGTCGAGTATTCTGTCCCAATAACGAGAGAAAAATAACTAAAACATATACCCATGACTCGTTCCATCTAGTCCTAATCTAAATTCTCTCTGAAGTCAGAAAATAAGAGAATGAGGGCTGGGGATTTAGCTCAGTGGTTAGAGTGCTTGCCTACCTGACTGAGTTTGAGCCTGGGCACCAAAAAAAAAAAAAAAACAAAAAAAAACCAGGATGTCAATTACTAGGCAAACAATTGTTTGAAAAACTGGGATCCCTGATCTACCACTTGCTAAAGTATGATTAAAAGAAAGTACCACAAACAATATGTGGTGTGCAGTATTTCAACCACATGGTTTAACTATTTGGATAAAGATTGAGTATAATCACCTCAACTTCCTAAGAAGTAATGTGTTTTTTGTTTTGTTTTGTTTTTGGTGCTGGAGATTGAACTCAGGGCCTTGTGCTTGCAAGGTAAACACTCTAACCACTGAGCTAAATCCCCAGCTCAATTTCCTAAGAAGTGTTTCTCTTTCCATACCTCAACTGTTTGCACTAGCCAACATGCATGAGGGTGGGATGAAATTTCACTTGAGATCTAAGTACTCTCTAAATTCCAATTGGTTTGTTGGCTCTAGCTTATTTAAAATGTGTATTGTAAGTTTTGCTTTTAGTTATTCTCAGAGAGAAATTTGGCAAAAGTAAGGGATCTTTTTCCCTCCTTCCCATCACACAAGTGGCTTTGCTATGCTTTATGCAATAAGCAGTATGACTTCTCTGGTGGTGGCAGGAAAAATGGAATTTAGAGTCTACTGAGGAGTGATCACAGCTAGCCTCTGACCTTTAACTAGAACTCTTACATACAGATCTTTAGTATTCACATTTAACTACTTATCTCCCAAATTAAGTACCAGTCAGTTTCCATTTATTAAAGCACCTATGAGGCTAAGCACTGTACTATGTTCTTATTCATTCTTAGACCCTTAAAAATATTGGTCACTTTGCAGATATGAAAAGTGAGGCATAGAAAGATGAGTAACTGTCAAAGATCTAATTGCCATCTTCCTAATAAGAAGCTGTTTCCCTTTTATCAGGCTGCAAAGATGAAAATACGGTTAATTGGATTTTTTGTTTTATTCTTTCTCCTAAAAAGACAACATTTATTTAATGTTACTGGAATTGACTTAACAAAGAGATAAAAAATACCAACAATAACATCTCCAGTTAAGCAGGATTTGGTACATTATTCTACTCATTCATCCAATATTAATTTAAAATTTGCCATGCAACAAGCACAAAACAAAGAAATCACACTCCAAACCCCGAATAATTTTGGGCAGTAAAAAGGCCTGTACTACCCTGGTGTAGGAGGCACACCCACAATCCCAGCTACTTCAGAGACTGAGACACAAGGACTTCAAATCTGAGGCCAGCCTAGGTAACGCACTGAGACTGTGCTTGCCTAACATGTATGAAGTCCTGGACTCCATCTTCAGTGCTTAAAAAAAAAAAGTAGACAATTATATTATTACAATTTATTGTACACTAAGCAAAGTCTTTAAAGAATTAAAAAGTATCACTAGAATAGAAATGGAAAGGGTATGTTATAGCTTGTGTTTAGATGTCCCCCCAAGGCCTCACACAGTCATAGGTGGGGCTTTGTCAGAGGTGGCTGGATCTAGATGTGTGACTGATTCAAGGTGCAATGAGAGGATTAAAAGTGCTGGGATTAAGGATGTGTGATACTAAATCAGTCAACTGACCGGTTTGGCACTGCCCTAATCCCTGGAAGTCTAAATAGAGTATTAAAGGGGCAGAAAAAAGCTGTTAAGGTTCTTTGCTTGCTTTGTTACCTTCTGCCACCATGAACTATTTCCTCCTCTGCAATGTCTATCTGCCATGCCACCTGCTTTGGAGCCAGCTAATTATGGACTGAAACCTTAACTGTGAGCTAAATAAGCCTTTCCTCCCTTAATGTGTGGATGTTGGGTATTTTGTCTCAGCAACGAGAAAAGGAACTAAGACAGTAGATAAACAAGGCTGAACAATGGAAGTATGAGTCCTATCATGAGGTGCAAAGAATGATGTCATGCTGTTCTACTGAATGTCACTTTTTTTTTTCTTTTTTTGGTGCTGGGTATTGAACTCAGGGCCTTGTGCTTGCTAGGCAAGTGCTCTACCATTTGAGCTAAATCCCCAACACCAACCCCAGTCATCTTTGACTGCCTCAATTCAGCCATCTCACTTTTCTAATAATTCTGCTTACTCTAGGACAGTGATGGTGAAGCTGTTAGAGCTTTCAATGATACAAACAGCCCGCTGCAGCACATGTGCCATAGGTTTGCCAGCCCTGCTCTAGGAAAACTGGGAAGGCTAGATTAAAGAGAGGTGTATGCTGAAATTTTGCTGTTCTCTCTTGCATGGTGGCCCACCCTCACGCTATAGGGTATACTTCTTTTTCTACTTTTATTTGGCCCAAACTCATTCTGCAGAGTCTGTTTCTTTTTCTACCCTTAACGAAACTTTACTACCGTTTGTGCTTGTCTTGACTAATTCTTCGCTCAGGACAGAAAAAAAATTGGAAATTAACTCCACAAGGTGACTCCAGTACCCCAAAATCTGGTAACAGTAGCAAGCAGTACTGAATTAGTATGTTGAAAAGCTTCTAAAACCCAGCATGGGGGCACAGATCTATCATTACAGCAATCCGGGAAGCTGAGGCAAGAGGATTCCAAGTTTGAGCCAGTCTGGACAACCCAGTGAATTAATAAGACCCTGTCTCAAAATAAAAAATTTAAAAATAGGTGGGGGAGGTGGCGGTGAGGATATAGCTCAATAGGAAGTCCCTAAATTCAATCTCCTCAGTAATGAAGAAAAAAAAAAAAAAAAGAAAAAAAAAAGTTTCCTAAACATGATGATATTCTTAGACTGGAAGATTCAACAGAAAGATGTCAGTCACATCCCATGAAGTTCATTTACAAATTTAACACAATTAAAAAAAAAATTTTTTTTTTGAGACAGGGATTTGCTATGTAGTTCAGGCTGGCCTTGAACTCACAGCAGTCTTCCTGCCTCAGCCTCCCAAGTGCTGGGATTACAGGCGTGCCCCAGCAGATAAAATTTCAATTTTAAAAAGTTGATTATAAAGATTTTTTTGAAAAACAAATTAAGAAAATTCAGGAAGACCCCAAAAAAGAGCAATAGGGGGAGGAGAACCAGCCTTCAAATTAAAATGTTATACACCTCACCAGGCTCAGTGGCACAGGCCTATAATCCCTGCACTTGAGGGGCTGAGACAGGAGGATCTCTGCTAGTTCCGGGCCAGCCTGGGCTACACAGGGAGACTGTGACTCAAAAAAAGAAAAGTTGCTGGGCATGGTGACACACCTGTAATCCCAGCACTCAGGAGGCAGGAGCACTGCTGTGAGTTGGAGGACCGCCTAAATTACACAGTGAGTTCAAGGCCACCCTGGACTACATCAGCAAGACCCTGTCTCAAAAAACAAACAAAAAAATTATAAACCTCTACAATTAACAGTAATATTCTCATACATAAAGACCAATGGAACAGAAAATAAAATCTAGAAATGGCTCCAACTATGCTGAAATCTAGTAATGATATGGGAAACGTCTCAAAGCAATGGAGGAAGAGGTAAGATTTCTTTTAATTAATAGATTTTATTTCTTAAGCATAGTTTTAGGTTTACAGAAAAATTCAACAGGAAATTGAGTTTCATTTAGTCCTCCCATTTTAGTTTCCTCAATTATTAGTATGTTGCATCAGAGTGTGTTTGTTACAACTGTACGTTATTAACTAAGATCCATGGTTTAGGGTTCACTCTCTGTGGCCCACTATGTATACTGTATGCCCGAAAACCCTCTGTGCTTCATCTCTTCTTCTCCTTCCCTCACCGCTGTTGCTGGCAACCACTGATCTTAACATTCTCTCAAATTCTTCCTTTTCCAGAAAGTCAGTTGGAATCAGCCATTTCAGACTGGTTTTGTTTTTGTTTTTTGCATGGTACTGGGGACTGAATCCAAATACCCAGCCCACCTCCCAGTTCTGAGACAGGGTTTTGTTTTATAGTCCAGGCCAGTCATGAACTTCCTATGTAACCTGGACTAGCCTCAAACTCACAATCCTCCTGTCTCAGTCTCCCGAGTGCTAATATTATAGGCATGCACCACCATGGCTGGTCCCCAACCCATTGTCCAGGCCAGGCTGGAGGAATTTGCCATCTTCTTGCCTCAGCTTCCCAGAATGCTGGGATTACAGGTGTGCATGACCATGTCCAGCTCAGGGTGGGCTGCTTTCGCTCAGTAGTATGTATTAATGATATAACCTAAAAATAAAATTAAGGGGGAAGGAAGGGTAATGGAAGGAAAAAGAATTAAAATAGCATATGTACCAACTCCCCACGATGAATGTAATTATATACTACAAACATGCACTAATACAAATTTTAAAATAAAAATAAAACAATTAGATTAATAATACCATCAGAAAAAGCCTGGCATGGTGATGACTGCCTGCAATCCCAGCACTCGGGAGTTGAGGCAAGAGAATCCCTGGGAATTTGAGTCCAGTCTGGGCTACATAGTGAGTTCAAGGCTAGTCTGAACTAACAGTGAAATGCTGTCTCAAAAAGCAAAAAAAAAAAAAAAAAAAAAAAAAAAAAAAAAAAAAAAAAAAAAAAAAAAAAAAAAAAAAAAAAAAAAAAAAAAAAAAAAAACACCCGAAAAACAAAACAAAACAAAATTTAGGAATAAATTTGACAAACAAGTATAAAACCTGATCTGGGTGTGGTGGTACACTCTATAATTCCAGCACTGGGAACTTGTTCAGGGAACTATACTGGTACACAAGGTCTAGGTGGTTCTGCCATGCTTGTTAACAGAAATTCAGGTAATTCAGAAACATGTAGGTCTGGGGGTCTCAGCAGAACAAAGGAAATGGCCAGTACAGATTAACTCAATCTGCAGTGAGTAGGCAAAGTGGAGCTAAGTTAATAGATAACAAACTCTATCCTTGTACTTAGAACTTCTGAAAAATTTTTTTCCTCTTAAATGCCAAAAAGAGGTTTCTAGCTCTACTCCCTTAAAGTACCAAAGCTTTTATTATCAGGATATATGTAAAGGATACTGTTTCTTAAGAGGCTAGATGGAGCTGATCTTTTCTTGTGTAGCTAGTGGGAGGCCCCAGGGGAGCTCTACCCTTCTCTTTAGGGAGTCATAATGGGCCACAGAGTATGGAGAGTTCTAAAGAGGAAAAAAAAAAAAAAAGCGCTGGTGCTCCTTCGTACAGACATTTAGTAGGCAGTACAACTGAATTCCATGAAAGATGCTTCTGAGGACTCAACGGGCCTGCATCTTTCTGAATGGGACACCATGTGAAGGATCCCAGATCGAGTTTTCTTTCCATAGCCCTAGTAACACGCCAGGAGAAGCACCCTGCAGGTCCAGCTACCTCACCATTAGGAGATATCCTTAGAAACTGGGAACAATTTGACCCTGAAGGAGGCATGGTGGGTTATGGAGAAGTCTAAGGAAAGGCACTGGTGCTGCTCGCTTTGCCTGAGACATCTGGTTGTGCTTGAGCCTCATGAAGGACACTTCCCCATGAAGCCTGCATCCTTCTGCATGGGACATCATCTGAAGGACCCAAGAGGAGTATTTCGCTTTCGAATGCTCCCTACTTGTCAAGTAGCTGTCTATCATCTCCTTTTCCCCATTTTTCACCGCTTTTAAATAAACTGTCCTCTAAATGAAGGACCCAAGACTTAGTCCCTCTCAACACAGGCCCCATGCAATACTGCATGGGTGCAGCATGAACTAGGAAATAGTGAGATACGATTACAGAATGGCAGTCTAAATTATGCTACCATTCTTCAGTTAGATCTTTTTTGCAAAAGGTAAGGAAAGTGATGTAAAATACCTTATGTTCAGGCTTTTATGGCTCTTTATCTCCAGAAAGGGCCAAGAACTATGGAATTTAAAGAGGCCTCCAAGGAAGAAAAAAGTGACACTGACTGACAGATTTTTCTCAGCCCAGCTGGTGAGCCACAACATCCCAAGGTAGTTAGAGAAAATATAATTCTAATTCCTAATAGGTAAGGCCTACAGCCCCTTTCAGCTGGAAGTAGCTATCAACCCTGATAAACCCTCAGCAATCCATAAAGAATTATGGAGATTTATATCTGTCAGGGGGAAATGAGGCAGGAGATTAGGGTGTGGTCAGCTGACTGGACAAGTGGGCATACTGCATTTGTCAATCATGAAGATCCAGGACACATGGACCCAAATACATGCACCCAAACCCTGCACCTAGGACCAATCAGAAAATGCTATCTTCAATTCTTCTGGCACAAGATCAAGCAGGTTTTTGATAGGATGGCCTAGATCTGATATGAGAGTGGGGGACACAAATCTTGCGGCTACTGTAAGCTTTTTCACTGGCCCACTCTGGACTCTGCAAAATGTACTTCTTTTCCTACATTCAACTGGCCTGCATTCATTCTGCAGAGCACATTCCTCTTCCTACCTTTAATAAATGTAAAACCTCACCACCTTTTTGCATATTTCCTGTCCAATTCTTTGTGTAGGACAACAAAGGCCTAGAAAGGACCCCTGAAAAGAGTATAGCACCCCAGAAACCTGGTAACAAAAGATCATAAGTTCAAGCTCACCCTGGGCAACTTAGCAAGACCCTGTCTCAAAAAAAAAAAAAAAAAAAGGCTGGTATATAGCTCAGTGTGAAGGTCCTCAGTTCAATCCCTTCAATTCCACAACAGAAGAAGCACAAAATGGACTAAGACACCCCACAACACATTTTTAGTACCCTACAAAAATCAAAGCTCTCCTTATATCAACAAGACCCCCATTATCCTTAACTCTTATGAGTATTTCCTTCACTGTAATGGTATAACTGAAAATTTATTTTTCCCTGAAGATGCCCTTCCCCTGACATTTTCTCTCTCATATTTTCTCTTATACCTGTGGGTATGGAAGTGTGACAACTGTCCTCTGTTATTTATTTTTCCTTTTGGGCAATTCTTTTTTCCTTCTCCTTAGAAATCCACCTTTAAATCAGGTGTAGTGGTGCATACCTGTAATCCCAGCATTCTGGGAGGTTGAGACAGGAGGACCACAAGTTTGAATTCAGCCTGGGAAACTTAGCGAGATCACGTCTCAAAAATGGAGTGGGGAGATCCTTCAGTTCATGAGTGTGATGATTGGGTTTTCACGCCTCTGCATGATATGTGCCTCCCGCAATCCTTGTTATGACGTCGGCACATTACCCATCTGATGTGAAAAACACAAAAAATGCAGTGGGGGATTCGGCTACCTTTGCTGTATGTATTCTCTATTTTAAAATTCCCACGTAGGGCTGGGTGTGGTAGGGCATTGCCTAGCGTGCTTAAGGCCCTTGTTTCTTTTTAGGGTTTTTTTTTGAGACAGGGTCTTGCTTAGTCCAGGGTGGCCTTGAACTCATAGCCATCCTCCTGCCTTAACCTCCTAAATGCTGGAATTATAGGTGTGCGCCACCATACCCTGCAAAGCTCTTGTTTCAATCCTTAGGACTTCACAAACAACAATGTCTATCACACAGCTATTTCTATTAGCTGTATTTATTTACCTTGAATTGAAAACAAATTGACAATCAGGACTACAAAGGTAGTGCTAAGTGATAGGAAGGAGAAGCAAATGATACCACAACCTACCCTACTCCCTTTTTTCTGGCAGTATACCGGCTTAAACCAGAGTCCTTACACTGAGTTACACGCCCAGCCCCTCTTATTTTGATACAGTCTCACTAAATTGCTCATGCTGACACAAATTTATGATCCTCTTGCCTCGGCCTCCCAGAGTGCTGGGATTTAGAAGCATGTGCCACCATTCCATTTATTTATTGGGATAATTTACTGACAGTGAATCTAGAGTACCTGGGTCAAAGTAAATGCTCAAGAATTTTTTTTTGGTACAAGGGATGGAACCCAGGGTCTTCAACTGAGCTACATCTCTAGCCACCACTATCCCCACCCCCTGGCTAGGCTTGTGATCCTCACCATGGTGGCCAGCTCAAGAAATACTTAAACAACATTGCAAAAATATCTCTAAATCCCAAAGTTTCATCAGACTCTATCATTCTTTATCCCTTCCTTGCTGGACTCATTGCTCATTTAAATCACTGCCTTTAATTCTCTAAAATTTCAGCTCCTGGATTCCTGTCACTCTCTGAGTCTACTGATGTCCTGGTGATTTCACTATTTGCTTAATTGTTCGAATATAGTCAGTACTCTGCATCCACAAATTCAATCAATAGTGGATTACAAATATTCAGGAAAAATACTGAGTCTGTACTGATGCAGACTTTTTTTTTTAAAACATGGTCTCACTTCATGGTGCAGGCTGGCCTCGAACTTGTGATCCTCTTGCCTCTGCTTCCCAAGTGCTGGGATTATAGGCATGTGCCATCATGCCTGGCTCGCAGACATTTTAAAGCGATTTTTCCTTAAACAATACCATATAGCAATTATTTATATAGTATTAGGTATTACGAAATATACAGGCAGATGTACTTATGTAACCAGCAGGGAAAAATTAAACTTTTTTTCTTTAGACACAAAGGCTTCTCCAAACTTTCTCAGGCGTAGGGCATGACCACCAACCACTATTCTCCTCAAGTTACAGCAGCAAAAATATATAGATGCTGGATCCAGGAGGTTGGGATCCAGTTTCTTTCTACAGAGAAAGATGGGACAGGGAAAGGTCTAGGAGGAATGAACCAAGCATGGCATTGTCTATCTCACTGTATTCCCTTTTCCTTCAGACCCTTGCACACCTGAACACAGTGTGATGGTGATTTGTGGCACCCCTCCATCTCCCGGGGGCTGGCTTTATTCAAAGTTTTTTTTTTCTCTTCTCTATGCCTCCTGTGTTTGTTTGGAGAACTGGAGCACCGAGCAAAGGGACCTGAACACCAACATCACTTAAGATTATACGCAAACATTCCACCATTTTATAAAAGGGACTTGAGCATCTTCAGTTTTGGTAGCAGTGGGTGTTCTTGGAACCAACCTCTCTTCAGACACCAAGTGGCATCCATACTTTGGTCTCTCCAATCTTAGTCTACAGTTCCTCTAATGATCTCTACCATACCTCAGTCATTCACTACTGGGATCAAACTCTAGAACACACATAACTTATCATCAACCACAAGGTCCTCAACACTCTCACACCACATTCCTACCTTTTCAGCTTCCTCTTCTAATACTGCCTAATGGTTTTTTGACCCTCCTGGAACCCAAAATCCACTGATATTCCTTTTCATTATACTTCAATACCCCCAATGTCTTGTTTCCCATTTTACCCATCATAAAATCTATAGTCAGATACTATAATCACTCTTTCAGACATCAACTCTTTTGTCCTTCTGATTAATAATATTCCCTAGACTAACCCAAAATTCTTTTAAATGCCAAACCTTGTCTCCTTTGCACCTGGACCCCCACAAGTGAGTGAGACTGACTGGTCTTACTTAAAATTAATCTAAATCTATGATCATTAACCTCAAGTAGAGGTTGCCTGGCCTAGTCCATTTACTCCCTCACTCTCCAGATAACCACATCTTCTCTCTTCTCTAATCTCCAACATCACCTGCTCCATCTTTAATCCTGGTTCAGGATTAACCTTGTTTCCTATTTCTCAGAGAAAATAAAATAATCACAATATCCAATAGGCACACTAACCTATCTACCTTTGATTGTGCCCTTATATTCATCTTTTCTCCTCTTTGGGTGATTTTACTCTTGTTGCTGGCAAGGGCCAGTTATTCCTCCAACAAAACTTCTAATTAGGAGAAATGATGATCTTCACAACGTAAACCTAAAGGTCTAGTCTCATTCCTCCAGTTACTTCACCTGACTTGGCAAATACTACACTGGTCTCCCTCACTTGACACTTTTAAGTTTCCTTTCTACATTCTCACTACAAAATTAGAACACTAAAGATTAAGTGTCCCAGGCTTAGTCCCCCAAATCTTTTATCTTTTTATTTATACTACTAGTTCCTCAGGTGATCTCAATCAGTTCTACGGCTTTAAATACATATGTGGATGGACCCCTAAATTTCTACTGCCGCTTAGATCATTCTCTTGTAGTCAAGATTTCAAATACATACTGAAAATCTTCACTTGGATATCTAACAGAAATCGCAAACTTTATGTGACAAATCTAAACTCCTGATCTCACCTCTATCAGCTAATGTGTTTCATCCACAATCTTTCTCATTTCATTTAATGACTCTTCCACCCTTCCTGTTACTTAGGTTAAAAATCTAAAGAGATATCCTTAATTTCTCTCTACATTTCTCAATCCACACACAACTTCTCAGAAAAACCCACCCACTTCACCTTCACACTAGAAGGAATTCAACAACTCATCATCATTACCATCTCCTTCACTCTGGTCCAAGCCTCCCTGGATTACTGCAAAAACCGAGTGGCCTCTCTTTGTGTTTTTTTTTTTGAGACAGGGTCTTGCTATGTAGTTGAGGCTGGCCTCGAACTCACAGTGATCCTCCTGCCATGGCCTCCCAAATGTTGGGATTACAGTTGCGCACCACCACACTGGGCCGAATTAGTCTCCATTTTCTCCTTTTGCTCTTTTTGTTCTCCTAAAGACAACAGCCAGAACAATCATATTAAGTCATAAATCAAATCCTGTCAACTACTCAAAAGCTTTCCAAGGCTATCCACCTTACCTCAGAAAGCCAAAATCATTATAGTAGGCTTTCTACAATCTAGTCCTATCTTCACATTTCTAACATCATTTTCTATTACATATTGCCATTCATAGGACAATGGCCTTCTGGCCATTCCTGAAGGGCACGGACAAGATCATGCCTTAAGGATTTTTACACCTTTATTTCTTCTAGAATTCTCTTCTCTCAACTATCTATGATTTGTGCCCACAGTTCCTTTAGGTTTCCACACAAATGACACTCCATGAGGTACTCTCCTCATCAATCTATTTAAAATCAAACCCCTTCACCAAAATCACCTATTTTCCTCCCCAGTATTAATCAGCAACTAACATATCTTTTACTTATTTGACTTTTTTGTCTTTTCCCACTAGACTGTGAATTTTACCAGGGTACTAATTATGTTTAATGTACAGTATTACTATATTCAGTGCCTAGAACTTTAGCATAGAATATGTGTCAAATAAATGACTTGATTGGAAATGAGATAAATCTACATGTACAAGGATACTCATTACATTATTTGTATGATACAAAAAATGAAAATAACCAGACTGTCCATCAGTGTTTTAAGAAACTACAAGTAATAATATTTACCATTCAAATGCTTAATATGTGTCAGTACTTCAGATATATTAACATATAACCATTAGTTCATAGATGAAGAAACTAAGGCCCAAAGAGTCTTACGTAATTTGTCCACAGTCACAAAGTAACTGAAGATCCAAGATTCAAATTTAGGCACCTTACTCCAGACTCAGTCTTCATAATCACTTACTATGCTCAGCCGAGTTTCATGAGTAAAATATAATCATATGAAGACAACATAAGTTCTCTTACGTAATGACAAAGTGATTTACAATTAACTAATTAGTTGAAAAATCATTCAAAGAAATAAAAATATTCTATACTTCACTTATTTAACACAAAGTAATTTTTTTAATAAAAGGCTACCTTTGTCTTTACAGAATGGGTCCACTGGCATACCTCAAATCTGTCTAGCAAAATGAAAATGAATGGATTTAAGTGGAGTACAACCTTAAACATTTGCCAAGCAGCAGGTAAACAATAACTCAATGATTTCCCCCAAAGTCAGTTACTGTTATCTTGTCCATACCTAACTGAGGGCAATTTTTTCCTCCAGCAACTTGCTCGTGTTTAGTCATTCTAAAACATTTAACTTAGTTTTCATATAAACAACTCTTCACCCTGGTATTTTATTGGTTTATGTAACACTGAATTAAATTTATATGAACACCAGTATGTACTGATTGAAAGCATACATAACTGACTCTTGTCTAGAATACGGTTCAAACTGAGTGTGGTAATGCACACCTGTAAACCTAGCACTCTGGGAGGCTGAAGCAGGAAGATTATAGATTTGAGTTAAGCATGGGGAATTTGGTGACTTAGCAATACTCGGTCTCAGGGGGTGTGCTGGGGATGTAGCTCAGTGTGAAGGCCCTACATTTAATCCTGAACAGCCACTATACGCATATGCACAAGGTGGGAGGTCCAACTCAACTGGTGAGAGTAGAAACACTTGAGTATACTACGGTAGACGTTAGGAAATGAAGAATCTGGCCTAACTAATCAGTCAAGTGAAGGTTAGGGTTAGAGAGTTTCTACATTAAAAATCTGTGTGTCTAGGACTGAGGATGTTAACTCAATTGGTAAAGCACTTACCTAGCATATGTGAGGCCCTTTAGAACCTTGAGGTAGATCTGAGTATGTGGATAAAAAACAAAGATACACAACAAATCTAGAATTAGGATGAGGGGCATAAAACAAGACTTAATTACTTATTTTTTTACAGTTGTGTCTTGTCAACTTCCAACAAGCATGCCTGGATAATGAATGGTAGGTTGTTTTGCTGTTGTTGTTTTAGACAAAAAACTATGGGTTCTGTAGCCTCAAACTCATGAATCTCCTGTCTCAACCTCCCACGTGCTAGGCTTACAGGTGTGCACCACTGACTGTATTCAGCACTGATAGGTTTTTCTAAAAGTAAAAAAGAAAAGGAGTTCAGTCAACTAGATAACAGTATCCCCATTTTACAGTAGAGGAAAAAGATTTAAAGTGAGATTCTGCCCAAGATAGTAAAACCTGCAAGAAACTAAATTAAAAGGCTAATTCATGTTTACCTTAAGTTTTTTTTTTTTTTTTTTTGGTACTGGGATTGATTCGAACTCAGGGCCTTGTGCTTGCTAGGCAAGCACTCTAACCACTGGGCTAAATCCCAAGCCCGTGTTTACCTAAAGTTGTAAATAAAGCACACGCTTTCTCTACAATATCAAATTTCCTGGCCAAAACACACACACACACACACACACACAAACACAATCACTGATTTTTTTTTTAAATTAATGAACAAAAAACATCGTATTTTTCCCCCAGGTAATAGCCAGATGAAGCAAAAAATATGATTTTTTAAATGACTTATAAACTTGATACAAAGGCTTGAAGGACCTGAGTTCGAGCCCCAGCACCACAAAAAAAAAAAAAAAAAAAAAAAAAAATGATATGTACAAAGGCTTGGATTTCAGGTTTTACTTCCTATAATTTAAGAGAAGCCAGGTGTCGTGGTGCACGCCTGTAATCCCAGAACGTGGGAGGCAAAGGCAAGAGGATCAAGGAGAGATCCAGGCCAGCCTGGGCTACACAGTGAGCTCAAGGCCAGCCTGAACTACACAGCATGATTCTGTCTCCAAAAAAAAAAAAAAAAAAAAATTAAGAGAATGAGGGTCATATCCTACTATCCATTTTTTTTTAATTTTTAACCAAGAACATGTATTGGTAACATTGTATACATAATGATCATAATCAACATGGTTATTTTGTACCTGTACATGATACATCTTGGTCCTACTATCCATTTAAAAGGAAAAATTTCTTACTCTTGTTCAAGCAGAAAAGGGATCACTTCTTTCTCCAGAGACAATGCATAGCTCCTTTAGTACCCTCTCTCTGTACACGTCATCCTTGCCCAGTTGTTCAAACAGCAATCTAGGGGCAGTAAACCAAAGCACTAGGGGAGTCTGCTGTATTGGAAATTTAAGGAAACATATTCTAAAAAAAGTAACCTTCCATATACATGCATTAGCTCTTCTTCAAACTGATGTCCCTATTCTTTCCCATTTGAAATAGCTCAAAACAAATGTCTGCATTAGTCATTCATACTAACTGGTTCCAAAAGAAATAGGAGAAACGGAGAACTACAGAAAAATTTTAGAAACATCAGTGGACCGAGAAACACAGTATGCTTAGGAAGTTCTAATCAAATCACATGTCACAAAAAAAGAAACAGGAAACCTGAGATTTCCAAAATACTTTACTTTTACTAATCTCAATATTTCAAATGACAAAACATACTGAGAACCTGCTTCTTGTGGTGTCATCCTGTTTTATACTGAACCTGAAGAGTCTAAGCCCATGATTCATACTGGCTGGATTTTGTTTTGTTTTGTTTTTGGTTTGTTAAAGTGGAGAGGTTTAATTTGGCTCACAGATCCATACTGTTAATGAAGCAAACCTAAAACGTAGTGCTGTCACTCCCCAGGAGAGAAAACCTTTGATGGTTCCCCAGGCCTACAGATTAAAGTTTAAATCATCACATAAAGCTCTGCAAGCAAATTGGCCCTAGTTTACCTTTCTAGTCTTCTTTTCCACTTCCAATTCCCTAAATCCACAAAAAAAGAGAGATTCCACACTCTCCCACATCCACATGTACAACCTGCCTCCCAGCTTTGAACATCCTCCTGCTCACTACCTGTTGAAATTCTATTCCTCCAAAGCATCAGGATACAGTGGTAAGAACCACACCTTTAAGTCCAGATCAAGAATTCCACTATTTAATAGTTTAAGGACCTTGAGTTAAGTGTGTCAATAGATTTTAAGAGAGCAGGCATACCACTTACTGTACATTACAAGGTTAATGTGCAGATTAAGCTCAATGGTTATAATTTACCTACCATAATGCTCGAGGAATAGCAAATAACAAATGGTACCTATAAATCATCCTTTCTCCTATCAATACTCTTACCCTTCCCTAAGTACGCACAACACTTTTTTTTGACTACTGGGGATTGAACCCAGGGACTCAATGTTTGTTAGGCAAGTGTTCTACTCCTGAGCTACATCCTCAGCTCTTTTTATTTTGAGACAGAGGCTAAACTGCACAGGCTGGCCTCAAAGTTGTGATCTTTTTGCCTCAGTTCCGAAGTAGCCATGATTACAGGCATGTACCACCACATCTGACTCACAGCACTTTTTCATTGTTGTTGCTCTTTTTTGCAGTACTGGGGACTGAACCCAGGGCCTTCATACTCAGCTACATCCCCGCCCGACCTCAATTTTACTTTTTTTTTTTTTTTTTTGGTGCTGGGGATTGAACTCGGGTCCTTGTGCTTGCCAGGCAAGCACTTTAACCACTGAGCTAAATCCCCAGCTGGACTTCAGTTTTAAATTTTGAGAGAGTCTCAGCTAAGTCACCCAGGCTGGGATCAAACTTGCAATCCTCCTGCCTTAGCCTCTCAGAGTGCTAGAATTAGGCGTGTGCCACCTCGCCTGGCTATCATTTTTTTATATACTATATTACACTATGAGCACTCCTACCTTGCTGGGCACTTTCATTATTTATATATGTAGCTGGCTTCTCCATTAGGTTACAGACAAGATAGTTATGGATATGGATTTCTAAATGTCATTCCAAAGCAGCAAAAAAAAGAAAGAGTAAATCTCTTCTACTACTTGCTCAAATTGACTTTTCAGAACCTATTTCTTCATAAATAAAATGAATGGAAGTTAATTATAGTCTTTTCAAGAGGTTTAACTACCTCCTATAATGTTTGACATCTAGTAAGTTTCAAAGAATACCTAATGGCAATATGTATAAATCTGACCCAACGTTTGCCCATAGTACACACACATGTAAAATGCATTTCCGCAATAAATTCAATTTCATCAAGCAATCAACGCAAACCTGATGCGCACCTCTCCTGACAGATATCCACTGAATACAAAAATGGAGGTTTCTATGCACTTTAGCTCAGAAATGTTATCATATATTCATGTTCTTCCAGTACAAGATTACACCGTGATTTATAATTCACATCTTCTCATTATAGTTAAATACCATGGGGCTTTTTACCATTCATATACTTTCAACACACTGCTCAATTTAAGAGAAAAATACATCAAAAACTATAATGAAATCTAAAAAAATTATAATAAAATCTAATCAAAGAAATTACAGAAAAGTGAGAACACAAAAAATTTAGTATCACAGTATTCGTATTCTGTCTCAGCTGTACTCTGATACTTACATGGGATGTACAGCAGAGAAATTAACCCGGGAAAGGTTTTGAAAGATAGACCTGGCTTTAAATCTGCCACCACTACATACTAGCTCTATAACCTAAGCACTGTTACCTCTTAAGCTTTACATCCTTCATCTGTAAAATATGGACTATACCAATATGAGCCTCACAGGGTTGTTGTGAATATTTAACGAGCAACTATATGCTAAATGTTTAACAAAGTACTTACAACATGGTAAATACTCAACGAATGTTATTCTACCTGGCAGTGCCTTGGCACTGAAGTTCTTCATAACTACTGCTGAACAAATAAATATTGGGCATACTATATATTAGGAAATAAGTGTACCAACTTCAATTCTAACTTAAATAATGATTAATAGCAGTAATTCTGTTTGGGAACATTTTACTGTTTACAGTGCGCTTCTAACAACCAAAACTCATTTGACCTCCACAACACGCTGAGGAATAAACATCTTTAAGATATACATTTAAGAGATAAAGAAACCGGTAACAAAGCCACAGTCATTCGCCGTAGTGGATTCCCCCAACCAGATTGTCCAGCTCAGAAGTTAAGTGCTTAGTGCCGAGTGTTCTTAACATAACATCCACTAAAACGAGGCCGATTCCTGCAAGTTGCCACCCTCCTCCTCAAGCACAGTCAAGCACAGGAGTCCAGGAATAAGCAGAAGACATGAAACCCCGTCAGAAGTCACCGATGGTACTTCTGTTGCCTTGTTTCCATGCGCGGTGTCCTCCCACACCTCTAGGGCAGAGGCCAGGCCTGCGAGTAGGTGCTTCCTTCCCCACCACAGCCCCCCACACAAGACCTGGTACCCAAGAGGCCCTCATTCGCGTCTGTGGAAATAGTATGGGATGGTGGTAGGAGGTTTTCCAGAGACCACAACTGATGGCAACTCTACGGTGGGGACTAAGCATCTCGGCAGATCTAGAGTCATTGGGCTGGAAAGGATGGCAGAGGAAAACTACGGAAACTGACCCGCTGAGGGTAGAGGGAAACGGAAGAGGCGAGCCGGGCTGGCAGCGATGGCTGGAATGCTGGGCACCAACAGAGGCTTAGGGGATAGGGGAATGGGGCAGTTGGCGGCTGGGGGGAGGGGGCCGCCTGGTGGTCTGAAAAAGAGCCCGGACCCAATCTGGGGAGAGTTATAGCTCTTCCAGAGGTCCACTCCCCATCCCGCGGCGGCATATGCTGCACCGAGTACTCGCCGCTACCTGAAACTGCAGCAGCTTCTCGGTCTGCTCCTGGGTTAGATCCCGCTCCTCAGGCGCCGCCATTTTGCCGCCGCCTCTACGCTCCTGACCCGACCGCACCGTCACCCGCCGGAAGTGACCTGAGACGCAACCACATCCGGTCTGAACGGCCGTCTGCAAGTGACTACGTCTGAGCGCGCCGAGCCACGCGTCCTTCCGCCACCTGCCGCCAGAGGACGCCACTCTCGGGTGTATCTGGAGCAATTCCGGAAACTGCAGAGGTACAAACCCCTCCTGATTTAGGTGACCCACAGGTCTACTAAAGAGTCAAGATTATTAAATAAATTTCAGAAAACCTAGAGGGACCGAATGTACCTGTAGAAGCTACAGAAAGTCCCGAATGGTGTTCGGTTGATTTCGGCAGCTCCCTAACCATTTTCCAATGATCTCAGTTACTCCTGAAGTTTTCTCAGGAAATTGTGGCCGGTGTGGGAAAATCAGTGGTGTGGTGCTTGATTCATGCTTCGACGTTTCCAAAAGCTCCTGGCCATCTCCTGGGAGGTTGGGAAAGTCTTGAAATTGCAACTTCAGTATCACTTACTGGGAGTCCCTGGACCGGGCTGCTTTGGTCTCTGACGGTTTAATGGCACCTCCAGACCAGCGAAGCTTTCCAACCACCAAGGTCGTGAAGATGCCTGAGCCACCCCCTGGCCGAACGCCTCATCTTGTCATTCAGCGTTTAGCGCCCATGACCTACACCACTGGCCCCTCCTCTCCGTGACAAGCCAAAGAAAGATCCCTGGACTAGGTTCAGGAGACTGAGGTTCAGGTTCTCAACATCACCTTGCAAATGCTGTAGGCATCCTTGGGCAAGCCACTTGGGCTGCATCTTGCCATTGGTTGAGACTCCCCCAAAGCCCCTGACATGCTCTGACCTTTGCTCATTCTCCTTAGAGGCCAATTCTTACTCTTCCTATATGCTCTTTGTAGTCTTACTTCCATTGCTCAGTTTCTGTTTCCCTTCCACCTTGTCGCCCAGGTGTTTAGACCTCTCATTTTCGTTCCCATTTCTTTTTTCCAATTGTTTGCCTCTTCTGTCCATCCTTCAGAGGCCTCAGGAAGGCAAATCTGGATCTCGTACACAGTTTTCCATTGATTACTGTTAGAGATAAAACCTGTTGGAGGGCCGTGGATTTGAACTGGGCACCTGCAGTGGACCCAAAAGGCCAAATGGATAAGAGAATTTAATTACAGTAATTGAGCTTTGCCTTTTGCAAGAGGCCCTGTAGCTATTTGACTGGGTGACTGACTAAGCTATAGCCAGTTTTCTGTGCCTGACCCACTTTTTTTTATAAATGCGGTCTGATTACATGGTTGGCTGGGGTTCTCAGAATCTGTTTTGGTTCTGGGAGCTGCCCAATTTGAGATTGTTTTGTTTTTCTTTGCTCAGATAAACTACCTGACATAATTGGCCTAAGGTATCTTTCCTGTTTCTAGGCATGGTGGCATATGCCTCTAATCCCAGCACTTCAGGCTGAGGCAAGAGGGTTGCCAAAAGTTCAAGGCCAGCTTGGGCTACATAGCCTGCAAAAAAAAAAAAAAGGAATTTTTCCTTTTAGCACTACTTGTGTGACTCTTGCTTGGCTTGCTTGGCCTCCTGCATTCCCATGTCCGGTGGAATCCCTGTCTGTGGAATCCCATCCTTGCCCCTGACAGGGAGGGTTTTGAAGTGTTATGTGAAGAGTGTATTAAGGGATGGAAAGACTTACTTTTTAGCTACTTCTTCCTTTCAGATCTTTATCTTACCAGTAACACCCAGCCCCTGCTTGCTGGGCCATAATCATTTGCTGAGCATTGACCAAAAGAAGGGTCTGCAATTACAAATACGTTCTTTTACAACTCAGAAATATCTTTCAAGGATTTGAAAACCATTCTCAGGAATGCCAACCTTCAAAAGAATAAGTCATTTGTCTCCAAGCCTCCATAATTACCAGCCAATAGGCACAGCTGACCTGCTGTCACATACTCTTTTTTTGGGTGGGGTGCTGGGGATCAAACTCAGGGTCTTGTGCTTGCTAGATAAGTGTTCTACCACTGAGCTAAATCCTCAGCCCCTAACACACGCTTTTGTACCTTTTACTTGACTCTGAGCCCCCATGTTCTCCCTTAGGTGAACTGAAGTTCTCTGAAGAAGCCATATCTATATTCAAGAGCCTGCGCACTATTTGATCTTGGCTGACCAGAACACTGTGTTTGGTGAGAGGGAATGTTGCAAATCAAAAGCCAGTAAACCTGGGCTAGCCTCAGCTCCTTTTAATGAGACGGGGTATTGGCAGGACTTTGAAGCAGCAGCCTGAGAGAAAACAAGTAGGCAGCAGCAACTTTAGGCCATAAGAGGGGGAAATAAATCAGGCTGTTAATTAACTGAGCAAGCTGTTGTATTCTTTGGGGTAAGAAGTGGGATGTGCAGGCAAACTGTATAGACCAATGGGAGCAAACACAGCAACAGATCCTGTAGAGGGCTGACCCTAAACTTTCAAATTCACTCCTGCGAAGTAATAAAGCTCCGCCCAGTCAAGAGACCCCCCCTTCCTAAAACACGAATGATAATGGCATTCATTTGAGACCCCATAAAAATGAATTGCACGCTTTGTTCTGTGCTGCTCCTCCTCAGAGTGGCCAACTTCTCTTCTCCCGGGGTGCTGCCTGCAGGACAGCCAGCTGTGTTTCTTTCCTCGGATAAACTTTCATTTTGTTTTCATGAAAGTAGTTTGTATATAATTTCCATCTTACACAGGTAACTCCTCATTTAGCTGGTGACATTAATGACCACTTACTGTCAACCTTTGCTAACCTCCTTATGGCATCTAGATAAAACTCTTGGCGTGCATAGCTAAGCTCGACACACCTCTACCCTCCACAAAACCTGAAGCTAAGAATGCTGTAAAACAGCATCTAAATCCTAGAAAGGAGAGTTCCCCTGTCTTGCTGCAGCCCACTTGCCTGATGCTCCCACCAATGTCATTGGTAAATGTATTGACATGGTCTTCTTTTGTTCTGTGACTGTAAAAACTCATATAACTTCTTCCACAGTGGAACATGTCATTTAGAATAACTTCATATTTCTGGGTCATGTTCACTCATATTTGGTAAAGAATAAACTGTTTTCTTATTTCCTTTGAAACAGAGTTGTTATTTTACCTAACACTTACTTGCTTTTAGTTGACTTAAAACTCACTAATTCAGCTAGGCAAAGTGGCACATGCCTATAATCTCAGCATTCAGGAGGCTGAGGCAGGAGAATCTCAAGTTGGGGACCAGCCTGGGCTACATAGTGAGATCTTGTCTCAAACCAAAATAAATAAATAATAAAAATTAAAGTCACTAATTTTAAGATGGTTGCAGTGATACATACTTGTAATTCCAGCTACTCAGAAGGCTGAAGCAGGATGGCAACTTCAAGACCAACCCGGGCAATTTAGACCCTGTTTCAAACTAAAAAAGGGAGTGTGGGGAGGCACATACAGCGCTTCCCTAGCATGCATGAGGTTTCAATCCCCACTACTGAAAAAAATAAAGAAATACTGATTTTTGAGGTCACACTGCTGAACTATATGTTAGTAGAATGCCATTCGTTTTACTGTAGATAACACTTCTGACATTTGGGTTCTGATAATAGTTGCCTAGATTAATTTCAGGAAGTAGACTTTCTCTTTTCTTGGTGATAGTGCTGGAGATTGAACCCAGGGCCTTAAGCATGCCAGGTAAATGCTCTAACAGTGAGTCAACAGTGAGTCACACACCCAAACCGTTCCTGAGCATTTTTGTTGAAATCGCTAGCTCTTCATCTGAGCCTATACAAATGTCCTATGGGTGACTTTTTGACATCAGGAGAACAAAGGCCCCTCCCCCAGGTCATGCCTATGCTACTATTTCTGAACATTTGTCCCATGAAGAGCCAGGATGTTTGATTATGCATATGCAGATCACCAACTACACCTCCAATCACTTCTCCCCATATCTTAAATCACTCTTGCTTCACTTTGCTTCTTTTCCTCTCTCTCTTTCTCTCCCTCTCTCTGTCTCTCTCTCTCTTTCACTCTCCTTTCTTTCTGTACTAGGGTCTTGCAAACACTAGGCAAGCATTCAACCATGGAGCTACATCCCCAGCCTTTTTATTGTATGTATGTATTTATTTTGAAAACAAGGGTTTACTAAGTACTTCGGGCTGGCTTTAAACTCACTATAGCACAGTCTGACCTCAAACTCGAGAGATCCTCCTTCCTCAGCCTCCTGAATGCTGGAACTATAGCCATGGGCCACCACATCCAGCCCTAGCCCTTTTAAGAAGTATTATTTTACTGTGGAGAGAGTCTTGCTAAATTGCCCAGCCTGGCCTCAAACTTGTGATCCTCCTGCCTCAGCCTCTCAAGTACCTGAGATTATAGGCATGCAGATTGTGACTGCCTCACACTTGCTTTTTTTATCCCATAAATATTCCTAAACCTTAACACTAAGGGAGCAGGATTTGAGGCTTGGGTTTCCCCCTTCAGAATGCCTTGTTAATAAATTCTCTCTTCTTTCTTTTTTATTTTCTTTCTCTCTCTTCTTTTTAAATAACAAACTCTCTCCCTTTTTTTTTTTTTTTTTGGTCCTAGGATCAAACTCAGGGCCTTGTGCTTGTGAGGTAAGCACTCTAACCACTGAACTAAATCCCCAGCTCATAGAGTCTCTTTTGCAAAACATTGTCTTCATTATTGTTTCAATAAAACTCCAGGTCTGCACAAATTTGTAACAATTTCCTGGAAGTTTTCTTAGACTTCGAGTGTGGTGTGTGTGTGTGTTACTGGGGATTGAACACGGTCTTCACGCTGAGCTACATCCCCAGCCCTTTCTGTATTTTTTATTTTCTCTTTTTTTTTATTCTGGGTCCTGGGAATCGAACTCAGGGCCTTGTGCTTCCTAGGCAAGTACTCTAACTGCTCAGCTAAATCCCCAGCCCTGTATTTTTTATTTTGAGACAAGGTCTTGCTAAATCACTAAATTGCCTAGGCTGGCTTGCAACTTTCAGAACTCCTGCCTCAACCTCCCAAGTGTTGGGATTACAAGTGTGTTACTGTGACAATGGCTTCTTAGACACTTCAGTGCAACAGGTTAAATTTCCTAAGAAGGAGGGTCGAGTGAGTATATAACACCCATATTTACTTTTTAGGAGTATTTCTATTAATGAATTATTTAATTTTATAAGTTTTATTATACATATTATATTGTAAACAGGAAAATAATATCAATAAAATAAAATATTAAATTTCTAATATGTACTGAGTGTTCAGAATAAACATCAACTTTTTCTTTTTGGGGGGGTGTGCTTGGGACTAAACTCAGGGCCTCTGCACTTGCTAGGCAAGCGCTTTACCACTTGAGCTAAAGCCCCAACCCCCATCAACATTTTCAACATCAACTGTTTGCTTACAAAATCTAAGAAGTAACAACAGAAATAAATTCCTATATGAACTATAATAAAAATACAGATAAAATTCTACCACAAAAATAATCTCTACTTCAATTATCGTACCTAAGACAGTCTTCAGATATGAAAACAGCGTTTTCACAAGCATTCCTTACACAAGCATTCCTTACACTGATAGCACATGTGTTTTGTTTTTCTGTCTTTTTTGGGTAGGATGTGCTTGACGTCTTGCTGGTCTTCCTGTTTCTTTGGAGGTTCTTGTGAGGTTTCACCTGTCTGTTCACTAGTCTGCTCCAGAATTCTTCTGTGAACCTCTTTTGGCAGATACATATTGTTCTTCTCTTGTTGTAATTGATCATTTACCGATTCTAGTACCAATCCTCTAAGAAAATTTATCCGTGATACTTTGTGCTTGTTATTTTCCTCGTAAACTATGAAACAATTTATGGCTGATATGTTTAGGATCCAGTAAAACACAACCATTGACCAACACTTTGTGTTTTGAGTGACATCACAGTTGCTGCATAAGTTGTCAACATCTATACTCTTTTTTTTTTTTTTTTGGTGCTGGGGATCAAACTCAGGGCTTTGTGCTTGCTAAGCAAGGGCTCTACCACTTGAGCTAAATCCCCAACCCCTACACCTTTCATTTGTTGTAAAATGTGGGCATGTCTGGCTTCGTTTGTGTTGAGGATTCACTATCAATCTGTTTTTTTGTTTGTTTGTTTGTTTGTTTGTTTTTTGAGACAGGGTCTCACTATGCAGTTCAGGCTGGCCTTGAACTCACTATGTGGCACAGGCTGATCTTAAACTCACAAGATCCTCCTTCCTCAGCCTCCCGAGTGCTGAGATGACAGGTGTGCACTATATGTCTGGCTTCTCTGTCAATCATCTTATCACCATGGGGTAATGGTGACAGTATCAATACTATTTTGTTTTTCTTCACCATATATGAGGCCCATGTTATGTCTTTCTGAAATCCAGAGATTGTACTATACATTTCTCTATTGTAAATTTGCAACATTGTTTTTGGAATCTCTGTTTTGTTCTCGTGAATAGTCCCTGTGGTGGTCAATCAGTGTTCTTTTAGCAAATATAACATCAATATGTAACTAGTGAACCAAGTGTTGAATGTGACATTTGGGATAATTTTTAAAACAGGTGCAACAAGTCTGTTCACAATGTCATACTGTTATTGGGTAGCTTGTTTCCAAAAAATGGCTTCCAACTAAAGGTTACCAGATTTGAGGTAGCTCGCCTCTCCCTCTGGAGTTAGGTTTCAGGTTCTTGTCTTGAACAAAGAATTAAATAAAATGAGCAAAAAGCAGTGGTAAGGTTTATTCAAGAAAGTAAAAGTGAAGAGTGGGAGAGAAATTGGCTCTGCAGAGTGAGCTTGGGCCAAGTAAATAGAAAAAGAGGGTAAGAGCAAAGATAAAAGTACATGCTGTGTGTGGGAAGCACAGTATGTGCTGTCACAGAAAGTTACGATAGCAAGGTCCTCAGGGTGTTGATGTGTCCTTCTATGTTGTCCACATCTCAAGGACCCATGAGAATGTCTGTATATGGGTCCTGAGAGGTGGTGATTGGATCCCATGCTTCAGGCTGATGTCAGGTCTAGCCATCCTACTGAAAACCTGCTAGAATTTTTGAGAACAGTCCACATGCAAGGACTTTGGGAACTGTTTAGTGCTCGTGTCTGGGATCTTGTCATTAATAGGTCATGCCTACTTCCCCAGCCAGCTTTTGCCACGTCTTAGTCTCCTATCTCTATATGGCAATGAGAAAAGTAACTAAGATGGACTCCCATCTCGTTTCCCACCTGGATTGCTATAGTACCCCCTAACTGGTTTCCCTGATATTTATCCCTCTCCATGACAATCTAATCACAGCTGCCAGAGAATCTTTTCAAAAGCTAAATCAGGGAGTTGATCGCCGGGTGTGGTGGCACATGCCTGTAATCCCAGCCCTCAGGAGGCTGAGGCAGGAGGGTCATCACTAGTTCGAAGTCAGCCTGGGCTACCTAGTGAGTTCAAGGCCGGCCTGAACTACATAGTGAGACCCTGTCTCAAAAAACAAAGATGGAAAAAAAAAAATCAGAGGATTGGGGACTTAGCTCAAGTGGTAGAACACTTGCCTAGCAAGCGCAAGGCCCTAAATTCGACCCCCAGCACCCTCAAAAAAAAAAAAAAACAGCTAAATCAGATCCAATCATGTCCCTGCTCAAAGCCTTCTGTTGACTTCCCGTTGTCCTTAGAGGAGACTTACCATGGCCTAAAATGCCTCATGTGATGTTGTGTCCCCTGCTACTTCTCTGACCTCTTCAGTGCTGACTGCTCGAAAGCCTTCTCCTTTTCTTTTTCTTTTTTGGTGCTGGGGATTGAACTCAGGGCCTTATGCTTGCAAGGCAAGCACTCTAACCACTGAGCTAAATCCCCAGCCCCCTCCTCCTTTTCATTCATACCTCAGAGACTGCATTTGCAGGATCCTCTACTCTACCCCCCAACCCACTCAGAATACCTCTTACTTGAGCCCTCCCATGGCTGCCCCCCCCAATATCAGATCTCCCTATCTTGCCCAGGCCAGTCTTGAACTCCTAGGTTTAACTGATCCATCTGCCTCAGCCTCACCAGGCAGGAGCCACCATACCTCGCTCTGATATTGCTATTTCAAAACTAGATAGTGTGGGAGTGGGGAGTACAGTGGCAAACACTTTTAATCTCAGAACTCTGGGAGGCTGAGGCAGAGGAATAATAAGTTCAAGACCAGCCTAGACAACTTAGTGACTGAAAGAGACCCTTCCTCAAAATAAAAAGTAAAGAAGAGCTGGTGACAGAGCTCGGTGTGAAGCCCCTGGGTTCATTCCCCAGTACTGGACAAAAACAAAACAAAACAAAACAAAAACAAACAAAAACTGCAAAAAAACTCTGAGCCAAATTCCTCAGCTGAATGTCGTCCAGATTCCTGAGGGGAAAAAATGTGAATAATAATAAAATGATTGTTGTCCTATGCTACCAAGTTTTAGGATAGTTTGTTTTCCAGAAAAC
>PVJO010017668.1:27712-38680 GCA_004026905.1 Hystrix cristata | reverse complement strand
GGATAGAGTACTTGCCTTGCAGGCACAAGGCCCTGAGTTCAAAACCCCGCACCAAAAAAAAAAAAAAAAAAAAAAAAAAAGATTTAGATAGAATTCTGAAGACAAGTATAAATTTCCCAAATCTTTTACAACGGAAGTAGCAGAAAATCTGAGTAGCCCCAAGAACTTTGTTTTCTGAAGTCTTGAGAGTCAGTTGTAAGTAGAGGCTGTTCCTTTCTGCCTTAGACTGATCCTAGAAGAGGCAAGGGGAGGGACAATGGAAATGTGCCCTATATTTTGGTTAGTTTCACACACACACACACACACACGAAGGAAATAAATGCCACAGTCTTCTTAGGACCATGTGCTTTTTTATGCTGTCATTACAAGTCTCATTGGTTTATTTCTTAGCAAGTCTAAACTTAGTGATAAAGAAAGTCAGTTCATTTTAGAAAAATAGAGGGTTTTTTTTGCACCTTTGAATTTGTTGACTGACATTTCTAATTGTTAGGTGAGATAATTTTGAATTTTTATATCTTAAATTCAGCTTTTCTCTTTACCATTACACTAAATAAATGTTTCTTTTAAACAAATAGACAGAGTTGGTAAGAAATGTGGTTTCAGTATTTCTAAGAAAGATTATAATATGTTTCATTGGTAAATTTTCCGGTATTTTATGAAGCATTTAGAGAAAGACTTAAGGTGTTAAAGAAGTAAAGCATTTTCAAAAAGACATCTCTGGCATTATTTATAAAATAAGGTACTATGTGAAGCAGAGAGATTATATAGCTAAATAAGGCAATCTCAACCATTGATTATATTTTGCATTATTAAAATAAGTTTAATTGCTATTTGTGGTAATTTACAGAAAATAACAATCCCTAGATACATAAGCAGATGGAAGTTAATATAGTGCACAGGAAAAAATTGACCTGGATTTTACTCGGACAAGATTAGCTTAGAGTTCACAGATAGAAATGATAAATGTTTGAGGTGGTGGATATGATCTGATTATTATACAATGTATCATGTATCAAAACATTACATCTCATAAGTCTGTTCAGTTTTGTGTATCAGTTAAAAAAATCAAGCTTAAAAAGTGCTTAAAAGGTAAATAAGCCTCAAATAAACAACATAGATTATAAGTCATTAATGACCATGGAAGTTCTTGATATGGAAAGATTACCAATTTTGGTGTTAGAAAGAGCAAGATCTGGAACCCCAGGTGAATCATCAAACTAGATGCATGATTATGAACAGGTAACTTAACATTATAAATGATAACTTCCTGAGGGAAATCAAGAATTATTTTATAGACTAGTAATAATCTTTAAATAAACATCCAAAGTACTTAATTCAGTAATTTGTAAATGTTACTATTATTTTGCTGTTATTTTCCCATATGATGTTCAGTATATGTACTTTCAACAGGTGAATTACATAGTTATTATTTGAGAAAAATATTTTCACTTTTAATATAAAATAATATCCTATCTCTCTCACTATATGTGGGCATAGTTTATTATATACATAATTCTTATTAACACAAACAGATTAGAAATGAATAGAGAAGAAAAGAACTGATTTTATTTTCACCTATTCTTTGAACTGAATAGTTGAAAAATTTTCTGTTACAAAACAAAGAGTTTTTTCACAGTAAAATAGTTAGAAATCCTTTTGAATTCACTGTTGCTTTTTTTTAGTATGAAAACAAACCCCTCCATTTCCTTCTTTTGAATTTTTAAAACAATTTTTGTTGAGGTAATTGACATAGAACAAACTGCACATGTTTTAAGTATATACTTTTTTCTTTTTCTTTTTGTTAGTACATGTTTTCTATATGTAATGATCACATTCATCATGGGGAATTTGTACCTGTATATAATATATCTTAATTCTTCTTTTTTTCCCATTCTGGTCTTCCCTTCAACTCCTCTTCCTCTCCCCACTTATGAAAGCTTTGTTTCCATTTTTTTCCTTCCATTCTGCTTTTTAAATCCTGTTTCTCTTCCTTCCTCCCCCTGCCCCATTCCCTTTCCCAGTTGAACAAGTTCTTCCTAATTCCCAATATTTATCCTCCGTTTTGCTTCTTATTTACCTGTTTCTCTCACACAAGAGAATATGATATTTAAATTTGTGCATCTGATTTTTTTCACTTAAAGTTATGGTCTTGAGATGCATCCATTTACCCCAAAATGGTTCAAATTTATCCTTTTTTGTGGCAGAGTAGTACTTCATTTTATATAAATACCACATTTTCTTTATCCATTCATCTTTTGATGGGCATACGGGCTGTTTTGAAGATTTGGCTATTATAAATTGTGCATCTATGGGTATGCACAGATCACTGTGGTATGGTGCTTTTAACTCTTTTAGAAAGATACCTAGAAGGGAAATAGTTTGGTGGGAGTGTAAATTGGTATAATCACTAAGGAAATCAATTGGAGATTCCTCAAGTATATACTTTGAAAAATTTTGACTTGTGTATGTATACACCCAAGAAATCATCACCACAATTAAAGGAGTGAGCATATTCGATCCCCAAATGCTTCCTCTCTCCTTCTTACAATCTACCAGTAATCCACTGATCCCTCCCTTTTTCTCTTCTTTATTTTCAGTTTAAATTTTTTTATTAGTACTTGTTTATAATACCTAATATTTATATTCCTTGTGTGGAGTTGGTACATATATATAGTACTTCTTAATTATTTTTTCATTCCATTCCTCCCCTCCTTAGTCCCTCCATTTCTTGATACCCTTCCCATTTAATAAAGATTTATCTTCCTACTTCTTATTATCTAATTTTTATTTTGCTCTTTATATTTTGGGTTTGTCATATAAGAAAAGTCATGCAATATTGACACTTGTATGTCTGATTTACTTCACTTTATGTTATGGTCTCAAGTGCATTCATTTTCCTACAAATGACTCAAGTTTATTTTTCTTTATGGCAGAGTGGTATTCCATTGTGTGTAAATACCATATTTATCCATTTATCTGTTAATAGACATATAGGCCACTTCCAAGATTTAGCTATTATGAAACGTGCTGCTGTAAACATGTGTATGCATGTATATGTAACATGATGTCTTTAACTCTCTCAGGAAAATATCTAGAAGGGGAATAATTGGATTAAATGGAATATCTACCTTTAGTTTTTTTGTGGAATCTCCGTACTGTTTTCCATAGTGGTTATACTAGTTTACATTCCTACCAACAATGTAGAAGAGTTCTTTTTCTCCCACAATCTGACAAGCATTTAATATCATTTGATTTCTTTATGATGGTCATGATTTCTGAGGTAAGATGGAATCTCAGTGTTGTTTCAATTTGAATTCCTCTAATGGCCAGCAATCTTGCACATTTCTTCATGTATTTATTGACCATTTGTACTTTTCTTCTGAGAAGTGTGTATTCATTTCACTTGGCCATTTTTTGTTTGGGTCTTTATTTCGGGGGCATCTAATTGTTTTGAGTTCTTTATTCTTCCATCTGAGGAATAGGAAGCAAAATCCTTTTCCTATTCTGTAGGCTATCTCTTTGCTCTGTTGGTTGCTTCTTTTGCTGTTTAGAAGATTTTTAATTTGATAATGATTCCATTTGTTGATTTTTGGTCCTATTTTCTGTGCAACTAGGGTTCTGTTTAGAAAGTCCTTGCCTACACCTATGACTTGAAGAGTTTTACCTATATTATCTTCCAGCAGAATAAGTATTTCTGTTTTAACATTTAGATCTTTGATCCATTCTGATTTAGTTCAGTACATGGTGAGAGATACGGGTCCAGATTCAGTCTTCTGCTTGTGGATAGCCAGTTTTCCAGCACAATTTATTAAAGGCTGTCCTTCCCCCAGTATATATTTTTGGTCCCTTTCACAAAGATTGAAAATTCGAATGTGCTTAGGGCAACCCCTCAATTTCTTCTGCAGTAACTGGAAGCCATAGTGTGAGAAAGAAAATGGATACTGTGGTCCACTCTGATAAAGAAGAGGGTTGTCAGCATGAGGGAGCTAGGTTCTGGTTTAACATTTGTGCTGAGACAAGATGTAGCCTTGGACCTGTACATGTGGAAAGTTGGCATTGAGGCCTCCATTCGTCCCTGTAAAGCTAGGTTCTTCAAAGAAATAACCAGCAGAAATAAGCTGGACTACAAAACATCTGTCCACTGAAACAGAAGACAAGAAGGATCTTTAACTATCTCGGCTTGAGCTACAGATGGAAAAATTAAGCCTTCCATGAGAATATGTAATCACAGGAATGATTCCAATGTACATTATTCATAAACTTATGAAATCAATTTATAGAAAGTAGTATGTTCCAGTGTTATCCTTGGGGTACTCAAAGAAGGCACACTATGTATTTCTGGAAGAACATTATGTTCAACATGGAAACTGTAAGATGCCTACTCAAAGGCAGATAATAAAATTATGAAAATTCTCAATAAATGCATACATTATAATTAGTTAGCCCCTCCCCCAAAATATAGGCATATGAGATGGAATCCTTAACATAAAATTACTGTGATAAAAGTCAGATTTATTTTTCCTGACTCTCTTATTAAGTGTGTGAGTTTGAGCAATCTTATAAATTCTTCATGCTAAGGATAAACTTAGCATATTAGGATATCCTTAGCATATCCTTCATGCTAAGGATAAACTTTGAATATTAAGGATAAACTTAATATTCAAAATTCAGGAACATACAAGCAAAAAATTCCTCATGAGTAAAAGTGCCAAATTAAAGATAGATAATAAAAATAAATAAATAAGTAGCAATATTAGATAGGTAAGTCCTTCAGATAATAGAGTTATCAAATAGAAACGTTAAAACAAAAATGTTTACAATGAATAATGCAATAATGGCTTCCATTTAAAAACAAAAAAATTATAAAATTAGGTAGACTTGAAAAAGAAACAAAGGCTTGAAAAAGAAGCAAAGATAACTTTCAGAGATGACCAAAAAAATTCTAGTAGATTGGTTAAACAGTAGATTAGGATAGCTAAAGAGAGAATTTGTGAAGTGGAAGGTGGACCTGAGAACATTATTCAGAAAGGTAGCAAAATGATAGAAGATGATGGAAAATATGAAAAATAAGTTGAATGAGAATATTCTAAAACTGACAAAAAGATGAGTTAGATTCACTGTGTTTGAATCCTGAGCAGGTAGATATGTGTTCTCTCTCTCTCTCTCTCTCTCTCCCCTACCCCTTCTGTCTTTCAGCATCTATATTTCTCTCTTATAATAATCTCCACAACTTGATAACTTGATATGACATGATAAAAGTAAAATTTTTGAGGTAAACATGAAAATAGTAATTAGATATAAATGAGAAATTTTCTTTAAGAAGACAATTGCAGACATCTTAGTAGCAAAATAGAAATATGAAGAAAATGGAAAGGAAAGGGTAGAAGAAATAATATATTCAGTATACAGTTAAAGTGGTGTACATATTTACAGAGACTAAAAAAACTACAACTATTTGACCCTCAGTGAGAGAATTCACATAGTTACAATTAAGGCAAAAGATATTAGACCTAGAAGAAGATTGAGGTGCAAGAAAATGATGAACAAGAAAAATAGTAAACATGTGGAGCATCATCTGCACAAGTATCGACTGTATGAGTGACAGTAATTTCAGGGGTATGACAACAAAGTGGATCTGAAATGTGCAGAGAATGAGTGGATTAGGAAGGGTTTGGTCAGAGTTAAAATGCTCTGGTATCTTTGGAATAGGAAGAAGAAAAGATGATTTAGAAATAATCTCTGTACTTTGATAAGTTGTGCATTAATGCTAAGGTATTATAGGCAGAAAACTCCTACAACCAAGTAGTACAAAAACTAAAGACCCAATTGAAAGCAGGCTAAAGACTTGTATAGGTTCTACTGTTTAAAAATCATAAAATGGCTAACAGGCTCATAAACATTCAGTATCACTAATCATCTGGGAAATGCTGTTAGTATGTCTAATGTCAGTAAAACAAAGGACGCTGTGTTGGCAAGGATGTGGAGAAATTGGAACCCTTGTATACCATTGATGTATATAACAAAATAGTGCAGTCATTTTAGAAAACAGTATAGAAGTTCATCAAAAAGACAGAATTACAGTATCATTTAGGAATTTCACTTTTGAGTATTTATAAAAAAAGAATTAAGATCAGAATCTTGAAAAGATACCAGCACTCACATGTTCAATGAAGCATTACTCCCAGGAACTAAGATATGGAAACAATCAAGATGTCTACCAATGGATGACTGTACAAAGCATACATGGTATACAGTACATATACTGAAAAAGATAAGAAGGTCTTGCAATCCACTACAAAGTGGATAAACCTGAGGACACTAGTTAAGTGAAATAAGTCATTTGCAATAGGACAAAAGTACTGCATAATCCCACTTGTATGCAGCATCTAGAATAGTCAAACTCATAGAGGCATAGAGTAGAATAGAGGTTCCCAGGGACTGGGAGGAGAGGGGAATAAGGAGGTGGTTAACCAATAGGTTTAAAGTTTCAGTTGTACAAGTTGAGTAAGTTCCAGAGATCTACTGTATCTGTATTGTGCCTATATTTAGCAATAGTAGTGTTTTACATATTTAACAATAAGATAGCAAATCTCATGTCCCGTGTTCTTATCACAATAATGTTAATAAAAGACTTGAAACTTTAAAAGATGGTTTAAATATTTTTAAGATTCTTCATGCCTTTAGTAGTTAAATAAATCAAAATAAAAATACACTAAATAATGATCATTACAACAGGATCAAAGCAGGAGCTAGAAAATATAAAAAAAAGTTTCAAAACTTGACGAATAAAACCGAAGTAATTTTCAGAAGGAGAAATTTTATGGCATTAAATGTTTATAGTTAAGAAGAGAGTAAAAACTGTAAAGTAATGAGTTAGATTATCAACAAATAAATTAAAGAAATGGCGTGGAAAACCCATAAAAATAGAAAGGAAGGAAAAATGAAAGTAAAGAAAAAAGCAAAAACTAATGAAAGGTAACAGAGAAAGGATTAAGTAACAAGTTTATTTCTATGTAAATTTAATAAATTATTTTTTGGCAAAAGTGATGATATAAGAGAAATGATTTTTAATGATATTAATATTAAGGATGGGAAAGGGATTGGCTATAGATCCAATAAATGTTCAACACAATCATAGGAGAATATGATGAATGTAGGATATAAGTGGTCATATTCTCCAAAATTAAGCTACCTGAGTTGACTTATTATTAAATAGAAAATTTGAATAGATTTATAACTAGTATAGAAACTGAATAAAACGGTGAAAATCTCCCTCTTCCTGTGCATCTACATACTTTTCTTCATTCTCCATCTTCACCCCTAGACACCAACATACAAATCCAGCCCTAGATAACTTTATAGGTAAGTCTTATCAAATTTGCAAGTAACAGATAATCCAAATGCAGCATAAATTTTACAAAAAGAAAGTGAGCACTCTCCTGAACACTTTTTTTTCTGAATACTTTTTATAAGTCTAGTAATAACTCTGTACTATAACCCAAGAAAGACAACATGAAGAGGCAAAATTAAATGCTCATCTTTCTTATGAATTTATATGTAAAATTTTGAGATATTAGCAAATCTAATCTAATATCATGTAAAAGATTAAGACTAAATTGAGTTTGTTGTAGAATGCAAGGAAGTTTTAAAATTATGAACTTTTAAAATGTATTTTATCCCGTTTACAAGTGAAAGCCCAAGATGATTATCTAATAACTGCAGCAAAAGCATTTGATAAAAATGTACAATACTCATTGACACTAAAGACTCTCGAGCACCCAGGAATAAAGGAAAATTTCCTCAATCCTAAAAAGAGTTTCTACCGAAGACTTATGGAAAGGATTATGAGTAGAACATTTAAAACATTAGGGAATGAATTTACCAAGAGACAGGCAAGAGTTTAGACAGAAAATTAGATATGTTTTCCAAAGCCAAGAGGACTTACATAAATGGAGAGTTAGACATATTTTGTTTATGGAGGAGAATTTTATATTAACTGTGTCCTTAATAGCCTGTGTATTCAATGGAATTCCAAGCATAGTTACTCTATAGCCTTTTTCTTTGAATTTGAGAAGTTCTTGCTGTAATATATGTGTTAAAATATGATGAAGAATACAAAAGTCACTTTTCAGAAGGTAGAGTGAACAGATACCCAGACATACTTTAAAGTTATAGAAAATAAGATGATATAAGTGGATTATAGAAAATAAAATGAAAATAAGTGCAGGGAAAGACAAATAGAAAGATATACCAGCACAGAACAATTATAGTTATGTTGAAAAAGAAACTATAGCAAAGGTGGAAATTAGAGCACTAAGTATTTGTTATTAATAAATGGCACTGGGACAACTAATTATGGGGAGAAATCCCATATATTTAGGTCCTAGTGTCATACACAGAAATATGGATTGGTGACATGTTGCAGTTTTAATTAAAAATTCGATGGAGACTATTTTATGATCTTGACCTAGGACAGTGGTGGTGAACCTACAGCATGTGTGCCACACCAGGCTGTTCAATCATTGACAGCTCTAAAAGGTTCACCATCACTGATCTAGGGAAAGATTTCTTAAACAAAAAACTAAGGTATAAACTTTAAAGATTGACAGAGAGTCATGGTTGTTGCATGGAACTGTTATCCCTGGTACTGAGGAGGGTGATAGAAGGATCCTGAGTTCAAGGCCAGTCTGGACAGCACGGCAAGACCCTATCTCAGACACACATACAAAAAAATTGGTAGATTTAACTACATTAAAATCAATAAATTATGTACACACAAATTACAAAATGATACATATGAGATTGATCAAAATACATAATGAATGCTTAAATTTAAAAATTTATACAGTAAAAAGTACATTGCCATCAATCCTTCCCAAAACACTTCTCCTATTTCGTACACAGTTATCCTGTCATTCTCACTGCTGTCTAAAATGGAAGTCCTTCATGAGTGTCTTTATAAGGTGTTATAAAAATTTGGTGAATGCTGCTGCTGTGTGGCATCATATGGAAAGGCAGGCTCATAAAAACATTACTGTATGCCCTAATCCACCTATTCACTAGATTTGGCACTGGATGACTTTTTGCTCTTCCCCAAAGTCAAAATGACCATGGGATATAAATGTTTTGAATTGATTCAGGACTTGAGGCAGCCATGACAGGACAACTAAAGACAAAAAAGAAGACTTTGAGAACTGTTTCAGGAAGTGTCAAGAACTGTGGGATAAATGTCTTGAAAGCAAGGGGAAGTTTTGTTTTTTTTTTTGGTGCTGGGGATCGAACTCAGGGCCTTGCACTTACTAGCTAACCACTGCGCTAAGTCTCCAACCCAAAGGGGAAGTATTTTGAAGGGGATTAGTAGCAATATGTCTTTTACTGTAATAATTTTTAAAACAATTTAAATATTCACCATATTTTTGGTTATACCTCATTCTTATATAAAATGTATATAAAACATAGTATATTTCTTATGATTATGTGTAATAAAAATATACATATATTGTATTGTCAACTTTATAGTTTCTGAGAGAAAATAATCCATCACCCTCAATTTAAAAGAGAAGTTTAATTTGGCTCGTGGTTTCAGAGGGTTCAGTCCATGGTTAGCTCTCACCAAGGCAAAAACAGTATGAGAGAAGGAAGTGACAAAGGAAAACTGCTGACTTAATGGCAGCTGAGAAACAGAGCACAGAGAAAAAACACTAGGGAGAGATATACTCTCTAAAGGCATGCCCCTAATAACCTACCTCCAACTGGGACCCATCTCCTAACATTTCACTATGACTATCACTGGATTAACCCACTGATGAGTTTAGCACCCTCATAATCCAGCCAGTTCATCAGAAGTCTCTTAATCTAGTCAAGTTGACAATTGATATTAACTGGCACCAATATGTAGGTAGATTAAAACTGTCAAATCTGGATGGTGATTTTCTACAAAGATTAAAAAATGGGTTAGGTATATGGGATCCTAATAATTGATTTTATTTTTATTAAATCAAACATGACAAAATATTGTTTACAGAAATATGTAATAGACCATGGTGAGTTTTTGACATATTATTTGTAATTTTATATGCTTGAAATACTTAATAATCATAACTTTTTTTTTAAAAAAAAGAAAATAAAAACTAAAATACCAGGAGAGAAAGAAAGGAGGAAAAATGATGCATTTGGGGTCTAGTCAGGAGAGTGGGGGTAATGATAAAATAAGGATGCGAGCTTTTCAGATGTAAAAAGTGGAAGGGTCTAAGAAGACACACATTTTGAATTTCTTGGGGAAAGTGAAAAAAATCTCTTTATTAAATATTAAGTACGCTTGTTGGTTCCCTTTTCACTTTAGTGATGCAAGTTGAAGAAACATTCAAAGCTAATAGCATGTTGTTCAGCAGCTAATTATGAAATATTTCTTTAGATTTGAGAGTACAAGTTAATTAAACATTACGACATATTATAAATTTCTGACTGGAAAGAAAATTCATGTGCCAGAAAAAACAGAATACACACACACACACATATATGTATACACAAACATAGTAAGTATATAGTCTCTTTTCAGGATGGAGCACCTTCAAATTGGGCTGAGTTCAGAACAGGTGCAGAGATGAGGAAGATTATGTGACTGAAAAATTTAGTCATGAAAAATGTTCCAAAATTCATGTAATACCATATATAGAAATGAGACACAGAGAAGTTACACAATTTGCTGAAGGTAAAAAAAGTTAATTGGTGGCATAGCCAGGACTATAAATGTCTGACTTCCATCTTAGTAATTTTATGTTAAATGATTCTACCTTGTATTTCTGTACTGTTAGGGGGATAACTAAATACAATGCGTGCATTAATTTTAGTATATGTGCTGCTGAAGCAAGCATAGTGTGCATTCATTTTTATTTGCATAATTTTTGTATTTCTTTTTAGCTATTTGTGATTGGTGGCTAATATACTATCTGATGATTTATTAAGTAG
>PVJO010017668.1:0-27612 GCA_004026905.1 Hystrix cristata | reverse complement strand
CCCTGGAACTTATAGCTAAACTCTAGCTAGAAAGACTAATTAGGAATAGATTTCATATAGATATTTTCATAATCCATGAAATAGGAATTATAGTACTAAGAATTTTGGCGACTAAAACAGTGTGTCTGGGTGATGTTAAATAATGACAACATTCATCAGGTCTTTGGATTGTCCTTTCCATGCTGCTTATTAGCAAGGGAGGAGAGGTTGGTGGAAGAGCTGCACTGACTGTTTCTGTGTGGAACAGGAATGTCAGAGGCAGTGGTTTTGCAGAAAGGCAACTTGGGTGCCCGAAAGACACATTAATTGGGTGTATTAGTCAGTTGTTTTTCTAGAGTCAATGGTTTGCAAGAGAGCAGATTTAATACAGGACATTTACAAGTTACAACATTCACCTGCAAGCCAGATGCAGGAGAGTGCAATACATCTATGCCGTGGAGACCTGAAAGATCCAATCAAGGGCTGGGAGCCCATGGCACTGTAAAAGTCTGTGTCTGCATCACAAAGCTAAAGAATGTCTACTGGAGCCAGGATACGATGCTCAATGCAAGGTGGAGATGAAGACCAGAGCTCCCCTGAAAAGAACAGCAGCCATGCCTGGTGACAGCAAGGACCTGCACTCCTCCTCCTGCGAGAACAGCCAAGTTCACTTCAGGGAAACACGCTGCAGCAGAGATTCTCCTGGGAAATCAGCTGCCCACTGTCTTCCCTTCCATTCTCCTTTATGCTGTGGCTGCAGTAGTCCTCAGGTGAATCTTATACGCCCAGGACACCCCCGCCCACTATGACTCTCAGTTCAGCTGGGTGTTCCTGCTCAAGTTTACCATAATCAGTCCACCATCTTGGGCTTGTCTGTTTGCAAGCCAATTTGACACCTATTTTCTCCTACATAGCTGTTTGTAGTGCTGCACCCTAACTTATGTGAAGGTTTGTCTTCTTCAGGTAAAATATTAATTTAATCCTGAGAATGTTGTTAAAGGTTTCAGAATGATCTATCTTATTGATCTTTGACTTTGATTAGTCCCTTGTTTCAAAAAAGAAGATAAAGACAGAAAAAGACATTTTGGGTTCATTTCATCTCCTTCATGGTAGTGTTTGGTTGATATTTGTCATTCTATTTTACTTCTCAGTATCTGAACCCTTTGGTGAATCTACTTTTATAAGATAGGGTTAATCTCCTACTACATAAATTAAAAATTAAGAATACTTCAACCTCCATTTTTAAAATGCTACGAAGTGGGCTGTGTGTAGTAGTGCACTCCTGTAACCCCCACACACAGGATGCAGAGACTGGAGGATCCTGTGAGTTTGAGGCCAGCCTGAACTACATGTGAAATAATGAGAGACCTTGTCTCAAACCGCCCCCCCCACATAAAACTAAAGAAAAAAAATGCTAAGACACGAGCACATGCGCAACACCTGCCGTTCAGATGCATCTGTGGTATAATGTAAATCAGAAGCTAGTCACATGAAAAAGAAGAAATAGCAGAATCCCTCCAGTGAGAGTGGCGAATGGGCAGAAGATTCAACGTGTGTTCAGGGTAGCAGTTCCGTGGGGTCTGTAGCAGCGTGTGGTGCCTGTTTTATGTAAGAACTTTTTAGATTTGAGGAACTAATGTTTTATGTCTGTCTCAGTATTGTGAGCTGATATGAATGTTTTCAAAATTGCTAGAGTAGAAGCACATGTTAAAATAATAAAGGAAGAAACAGCAACGGTAGAAAAAGCCACATTGCAATCAGACACCTTACATATCTTTATGTCTCATAAGGATGATGACTCTTATATGTGGAGTTCGATGTCACTAAAAAGCACCAGCCGTGATTAAAAATAGTTGCTGTGGTCAGACATGTGAGACCACAAAGAGGAAGAAGTCTAATCTTATACTTTTAAAAAGACATCCTATACCCACTTATTTATGGCAACAGGCTTGGCCTTTCATTAGTAACTAAGGCAAGAAGAAGTCAGCTGATTCAATATACACATTTAGTCATTTCAACTTGAATGAAAATAATCGAGAGAGCTTTCATTTTTAAACGGTTATACTTATTCATAAATTAAATGAAGCTTCTTCATTTAAAGATACTTTTATGTTTCATAATATGATCTTGAAGAACAGAAAGATCTATTATTGTTATTAATATTTCTAAATAAATGAAGAAATAAACTCAGAGAGATTAAATGACCAGTCTTAGATCACATAGTATTTATTGGTGAAGCCTAGACTCAATTTATATCTTTTATTCATAAAGGCTGTAGTAATTTTAGAATAAAGTTAGAAATTATCAGAAAGTATCATCCAGGCCCATTGTTTTGCATGCAGTTTAAATATTGTCGAAGTGAAATTTATCTCAAGAATCTATTGGATTTCTCAGTATCTGAGCCCTTTGAAGAATTAGTATTTCATGGAATTTTACAAGTATAAAACTAGATAATTCCTGGGGATCTACCTGGCCATCTCATTTTATTTTGTATTGTAATGATAGTTCCTTTCTTTTAATCTATCAAAACCAAAATTGTAACTGTACTTTTAATAAAAATGCTAAACATAATTGGCAATGAGTTTGGTTATATGATGCTAAATATATATTTTTAATGTACAAGAGAATCACAGCACAATATATTAGAAAAGACATTATAACCTCCTGAGAGAAGATAACCCAAAACCATTTATCCAAAAACTGGTGACATTGTAGCATGTATATTTGACTCTTCCCAATTTGTCTTTGACCCACTTAGTATACATTCTGTACGAAAAACACCAGCAGCAGAATATGATTTATGTTGGAGGATGATTGATAACTTGAGATTAAAATTTTCTACATTTGTATTAATTTACTTATTTATTAATATATGTTTGGAGTACATACTATTGGACATTATATAACTTTGCTCAGTCTTTGCCCACATCTTTTGTCTCATCTTCCTCCATCCTTATTTATCTATTCAGGGATAAATTTATAGTCCAGTACTTTGTAATTTTTTAATAAAAAATTCCACAGACTTTCATGTTTTGAGGTCTTCTGTGTCAAAATGTTAATTCATATCAAGATTAAATGTTTGTTACATAATTGCAAAGTTCTTAGCAATAATTGCATTATTTTCTTGGGGGAAGAGAGAAGTATAAGGCATTATTACTATTTTTGAGACAGGGTCTCCCTATGTAGTTTTGGACTCACTATGTAGCCCAGGCTGGTCTTGAACTTGCAGCTATCTTCTTGCCTCAGCCTCCCCAGAGCTAGGATTACAGGCATGTGCCACCATGCCCGGCAAGACGTTATTTTATACAGTATATATTGTAGCCACTGTAACGTTCAGAGATGGCACAGTAATAAAAGCTAGAATATTTTGGGTGAGGTGGGACTTGAACTGGGATTTGAAGGATAGATTTGGCTTTGGAGAAAAGAAGTGTAGCATTCTAAAAATGGAAAACAGCAAGAAAAACATCTCTGAGAGTGGAGTAAATATTGTTGTTGAGCCACCAGTGAGGGTTTGTGTGTAGAATGGGCCAGAGTGAAGAACTTCAAGAGGTATAACTGATGCTTTCAAATCTGGTTAATTCTTAGAACATGGAGTTGTGGTAGTTCGAGAAGTGGACATGTTGTTCAGTGTATGAAACTAAGATGTTTGACAGAAAAAAGGAAGGTGGGTAATTCTGATCAAGAATTCTTATGAAGTACAGTGAAACTGGAGTGAACCTATCAACAGAGTTTGGAACAACAGTCAATAACAGAAATCTAGTAAGACAGGAAATACTAGAGATCAGGTGGTGGGTGTCTAGTATTAGGCTGGTTGCAGTGGGTTAATAAAAAGGTAGTCATTATGAGATACTAGTGATAAGAGAAAAAGATAAACATTACTCAGTTGTAAGGTCAGAGTAAGCAAGCAGAAAGATGAGCTCAAGAATTCCACAAGTGAATTTTTAATAGAGAGATTCACCCTTGTACTCCTGTCTTATGTGTAGTGGTGCACAGAGTCTGGAGGCGGAATTGGACACGTGAATGGGGAGACTGGGGCTTCAAAGATGGGAGGGAGGTAAGGATAAGGAGCCAAACTTGAGAGTACATATTCCCCATGGATAAACTTGAGAGTACACATTACAGTATGGCAGAGGGAGTTAGATATGAACACTTTAGAAATGGGGAAGAAGCGTTCAGTTTTGACGTGGTTGGTTTTAGCACGTCCTAGATCAGAGGGCAGCCACGTCAAGGCAGTTCTTTGTGAAAACTCTTCTGGTTGTAACATGCAAGGCATCTTGAAAGAGAAAACTGGACACATGTACCATAGATGGGAATTTTTTTTTAGCAAAGATAAGTTTGAAGTCATGGGGTATATTAACTTCATTTGTCAGGCAGTTTCAGAAAATTTGTGAGGATTGAAGTTTCAATGTGGGCTGAAGAGTGAGTAGGAAGTGAGTAAATGGCAAGAGTAGAGTATCATTTTCAAGAGAATTTCCTGAGCAAGGGAAAAATAAATAGGAAAATATTTAGAGAGAAAGAAAGAGTAGCTTTTTTTTTTCTTTAAGGAAGGGAGGTACTGATCATTTCTGTTTGTATATGCACCCTTAGGGGGAAAAATTTCTACTTTTAGGACTAAGAAAAGTGAAACTTCTGAGCAATTGTGTGTTTTGCATGCGAGGAACACTTTTGATTGAGAAATTGATCAGGTTTTTTTTTTTTTGTCTTGACTTTAAAAATGTAAAGTTTAAAAAAAATGTAAAGTTAACTCTGATCTAACCATAGGAAATGTATAGATCTTAGTAGGATATGTTTCATGTGTCATTCCTGATTCCATTTTATGTCCTTGGTCTCTTTTTTCTCCCCTTTTGCTTCTATTTCTAATGCCTCTCAACACCTTTTCTTTCTTTTTGTAACCTTACCATAACTCATTTGTAGTACTTTCTGGAAATACACACACTCACACAAACACACCGAAACACACACACACACACACACACACACACACACACACACACACACAGAGGAATGAAAGAATTTAACCCTAAACTGTGAAAAGGAGAATCTTACTTTTTAGGATAACATGACAGAGTTTAATTATAGATTAGATAAAAGCACTGAGGACAGGAAATAGTAAAAATAGGTGTTGATTCTATTCTGGAGTTCTTGTAGGGCTAAATGGAATGCAAGTGAGTACTGAAAAAGTAATACATACTTATGAAAATAAGTTAGGTTTAAAAAATTTCTAATTGGCTATCATATAAAAAGCTTCAATTCTAAAAAAAATCTGTAACACATTGCCTTTTGTGTTTGTCTTGATTTTGTGTAGAAGGGAGGAGATGGGCTGTTGCATAGGAAGGTGACAGTGGAGCTTCAGGCTTCTTGACCTTACCTAGGAGGTTCTCTACATAGGACTGTGCCCACATCCATATAATTATCCATATGTTGGATATAATTAGGGTCCAAAATTTAAAAATTCTGTTTCTATATTACCAGCTTGATCACTTTCTTCAATTCCAGTCTTTTTATTTCAGGGTACAATGTCACACTAACATTGGGGACACTGAATAGGAGGGCAGAGATGGCTCAAGAGCAAAAAGAGAGACTCAAGAATAAGGAGTGGAGAAAACATTTGAAACCTTTTCTTCCAGCTTTCTGAAATATACAGTACATTGTTATTATCTATAGCTACTTGTAAGTAGATGTGTTTAACCTGATTAAGATGTTATACAACATATGGATGTATCAATACATTACTGTACTCCACACATACATGCAATTTTTATGTTCTTATGTATCAGATAAATTTATTTAAATTAACAAAAATAGAAAAATAAAAACAAAAAAGAATAAAAATGTTCTTAGTAACAAGGAATATAAATTTAAAAAGTTAGCAGGAATAAATTCAAATCTTATATTTAGGTTTAAACAGTGGGGAAATTTTCCTTCCAGTGAATTCACATGAAAATAAATAGGGCTTTTATGCAATATAGTATAAAAATACTATGTGATTAAATAAGAAAGGGACACAACTCAGCAGTGTCAGGTATGAAGTAAAATCAAGGTATTATAGACAGTGAAGTAAGGTAGGAATATTATAGGCAGTCAGACAGGGCTAGACCCTCAATGGTGTCAATATACAACAGGAGAATACACTACAACTATCGCTGGAAGTGGATCCATTGAAGGTCAGGACCCAAAATAAGGCTGAGGGATAAACAATGAACTGAAGATCACACTCATCTGATCTGATAAAGTCTAGGTCACCCAGGTGGGGGACCAAGACCTCCAGATCCATCCCATCCTGGAATATCTTTATTCTTTCCATGTTCATTGCTATGTGACCTTCTTCTCCATTGGATCAATATTACCTAAGCAACTACACTTGTAATATTATTGGTTAATCATCATTTTGGCACACATTGTACTTGCCTTGTGATTTTGCTCTATAAAACTTCCCCTGAAAAGTGAGCTCGTTGGCAACTCACTCGGGTCCCCTCCTGTCTCTCAGGAGTTCTCTGTCTGTCTGTCTGTCTGTCTGTCTCTCTCTCTCTCAAAAAATTTCCTACTCTTAACCTCCTTTGTTCCTTAGAATTCATTCTTCGACTTCGGGGAACACAAACTCAGCACAACTGACATCTAGTAGGTATAGTTTCATTAAAATCTGCCAGAGTCTTTTGTTCTTAGTCTTTTAACTCTTTGGGTGGGTGGGTAACAACAGAGGCAATTCTGGAGACAGTGACGCTGGTGGAACAGATTTAATATCTTACATAACAAGGGTGTCATATGAAAACATAATTTGATTCTGAAAAATTCTAGGGAACGTACCTAAAATAATAAGCATTAAGCTAAGAAATGTTTATTGAGAATCTATTGCTAATCAATATGTTGCTTACTGGGGAAAGAAAAAAGCATGGTTTTGGAATTGGGAGAGTAAGAGATTATCACATTTAAATGAAGAGAATGATGAAAGGGCAGCTGTGTCTGATAAAAAGGGTGCACTAAGTAGCGGGACCAACTGGTAGAAGTTATGGGGGAATCAGATTTTAAATAGTTATTGTTATACATGAACAAAGTGGACATCCTGGCTCCTAGTCCCTATTCCCAGTGAGGAGTTCCTTATTTCTAGATATGTTGTAATAGCTTCAGGATCTCACAGAAAGAATATCTTTAGGTGCCAGACTGTGTGAGACAACTAGAGAACTTAAGATATTTTCCAACTTTAAGTGTTCATGTGATACTGAAATTTTCTATTGTTAATTTGTGATTTTTGGGAGTCAATTTTTCGAATCCTTTTTTTTTTTTTTTTTTTTTGTGGTGCCGGGGATCAAACTCAGGGCCTTGTGCTTGCAAGGCAAGCACTCTAATCACTGAGCTAAATCCCCAGCCCGGGAGTCATTTTCTTGAACACATGAAAAAATTAAGCAACTGCTGGCCTTGGTTACTTCCTCTTATTCAGTGACTAAATAATCTTATTTATAAAATGTGTTCTGTGGGTGGAAGTAAAAAAGTTTGAGAAAGAAAGAGCAGTGGTTAACACCCTTAAGAAACTCATCCTTCGGTTTTAAATAAATTTGAGGAGGGGAGGAAATGCCTCATTTGTCTCTTTCTGTTTTGGGGGGAGGGGTAGTTTCCTAAGGGCTGGGTGCTTTCTTAACTTTTGAATAACCACAAATAGAAGGAAAAGAATCATGCTGTTTATGGTTATGTCATTTAGAGACAAAGTTGATGGTTGTCATTTCAGGTGATGACTTGTGATCTCATCTCTCATAGCTGACCTGGTGGTTCAGGATGTGTCTGGCTATTAGTGACCATCAGATCCATCATAAAAAAAATCTCTTCTTTTAGATTATTTTAAAAGGAAATGAAATTTTATACTTAAAATGTAGAAAAGAGTAAAACAATATTAAAGAGCAACAGGGTAAAATTCCAGAAGACTTAATTCTAGTCCTGTTTCATTCTGAGTAAGCTCTGTGGGTTGGAGCAAACCCCCTTGTCTCTCTTTGCTTTCTGAGGTGTAGAAGTAGTGGGCTTCAATGAGTCATCTCTAAAATCTTTCTTAGTTCTAACACTTGGAGATGTGCATCCTGTTCTAAACAGGAAGGCTTCCCTTTTACAATGAGTTACAAAAAGTCCTCTAGTGATTTGTATCAATCTGAATAAACTACCTATGAACATTTCAATAAAAAACACTAGCAAAGTCTTCTTGTAAAATATTACTAGTTGAAACACGTAGAACATATAAAGAACTAAAAAAAATAAGACTCCCCCCACCAAATTTAAAGGCTGAATCCAGAAACAAGCATCTGAAATGAATAGACATTTCTCAGATGAACAAATGCAAACTGCAAGTAAATACATGAAAAAAATGCTCATTATCAGTGGTTATTCAAGAAATGCAAATTAGAACAATGCTGAGATTTCATCTCACTCCAGAAAGAATGACTATCATCAAGAAATCAACCAGTAACAAATGCTGCTGATGTTGTAGGGAAAAAGGAACTCTTCTCCCTTGCTGGTGGAAGTATAAAGTGTTACAACCACTGTGGAGGTCAGTATAGGGATTCCTCAAAAAACTAGAATTAGAGGTTCCATATGACTCAGGTATTCCCCACCTAGGTATCTTCCCAGAAGATTTAAAAGCATCATACCACAGTGATGTATTTGTACCCATGTTTGTAGAAGCACAGTTTATAATAGCTAACTCTTGGAAATAGCCCATGTGCCCATCAAAAGATGAATGGATAAAAAAATGTATTTATATACAGTGGAGTACTACTCTGCCATAAAGAAGGATACATTTGTAGGAAAATGGATGCACCTTGAGACCATAATCTTAAGGGAAATAAATTCAACCCACAAGTTTAAATATCTCATTGTTTCTTTTGCGTGAGAAACCCAAAAGGTGCATAAGAGAGGATAGATATTGGGAAGTAAGAAGAACATGTTTAAATGGGAAGAGGAACAAAGGGAGGGTGTGGTAGAAGGAAGGGACAAAGAAAGAAGAGAGAATGTAAGGGAAAAAAAACAAAGCTTGCGTAAATTGGAAGGGGAAGAAAGTTTGAAGATGGGGGAGGGGAATGGGAAAAAAAGAACTGAGATGTGTTACGTACAGGTACAAATTTCCTATGATGAATGTGAGCAATATGGATGACAAATATGTACTCATGAAAAGAATAAAGTTAAAAAAAATCTGTAGTTGCTGGTAACAATATTAGTTTTTATAGAATTTTATAGTTTTTGTATCCATGCCTGAAACATTCCTGTTTGGTGGGCATAATAAAAAAGTCAATGAAAATATATGAAACCAGTTCCAATATGTAAAAGACCAAAGTTCATCCAGAATCACTGATAAGTCCGATGTTATATGGCACATGTTAGGTAGAACTGTCATGTCTTCATTCTCTTTATTTGAATATAACAGTCTCTTACTCTTTCAAGGTAGGGACCACACTTTTTATTTCCTCTTTCCCCAGCAATTTCTGAATGCTTACAATTAAGTCTGGAAAAGGGTTATCATTGCAGTTATGTTGCCTATAAGAGAGATACTCTGTTCTCATCTATTAACACAGAGGCTATCTGTGTACTATGGGTAATCTTGATGGAGAAAAGATCACTTCATCATAGATTTTATCCATCTGTTTGCATTTGAGATTCCCACTCAGCAAAGACTACTAAAAAGAGATATATTTTAAAAGATACTCAGGTGGGGGCCTGGGGATTTAGCTCAGTGGTTAGAATGCTTGCCTTGCAAGTATAAGGCCCCAAGTTCGATTCCCAGCACCAAAAAAAAAAAAGATATTTGAGTAATACTACTTCCTTACTGAGTTAAAAATTTATCTGATCTCACAAGTCTTATGGGAACTAGGCTCTTCTGTTGCATGGGCTTATTCATACTTCAGGGAAGCTGCATTCCTATATTATTCATGTGCAGGACCACAAGTCCAGTCAGATGCCTCAGCATAAAACTCTGGGGCTGGTTTCTTCTTCTGACTGGTATGATTGTACTGCCAGCTAGAGAATCGAGGCACACATTCTGTAGTTTATTCTGGATTGGAACAAGAAGTCTGAACACAAGAGAATAAGACGGAACAATTTAATAATTTTTTATTGCCAAGAAAGTCCCATATCTTTGTGCCCTCTGGCAGTAGACAGAATTGCTTTCAAATTTTGTTCTCACTCAGTAGTAGTATGGGTTTGAACAAACTGCCAAAACTTGCTAAACCTTAACCCATCTGGACAATGTTTGAAAATAAAAAGCATGTGTTTTAAAGGGTTGTAGGTGAGGATTAAGTGAAAAACCACAGGCAAAGCTTTAGCTTAGTACCTGGCACATGGAGAATAACAGAAAGACTGGGCACCCACTTAATAATTCCCTTGTGACTCTCACATGACCAGCATTCTGGAGGCAGAAAGTGTCTCTGAAAGTCAGAATACAGAGACTTCTAATAGTAAGTCTGAGTTAAATTAGAGGAAACAACACTATCATTTTTATTTTTACAGAGACAGCTGTCTTAGTTACTTTTCTTGTTGCTAAGACAAAAATACCAGACACCCAAACTTAAAGGAAGGAAGGTTTATTTTGGTTCACAGTTTGTAGAGGTTTCAGTCCATAACTGACTGGCTCCAAGGCAGGGTGGCATGGCAGAGGGGCGTCACGGGAGAGGAACAGTTCATGGCAGGCAGAAGGCAGCAAAGTAGTAAAGAAGCAGCAAGGGACAGCAGCAGCAGGAGCAGGCTGCCTCTCCCTTTTGTCCCTTCTACGCTACCTGTATTTTGGGTGGTTTCACCCACAGCCAGAGTGGGGCTTCCCTTTATACACTATGCCAAAACCAATCAGAGGACTAGTTTAGTAATCACACACCCTTAATCCCAGCATTGCAAACTCAATCCCAGCATCATACACTCTAGATCCAGCCACCTCTGAAAAGCCCCACCTATGACCAAGTGAGGCTTTGGGGAGACGTCTAGACACCAGCCATAACAACAACCTACATATTAACACTTGTCTTGGAAATGGCATTTACCTCTTTGAAAAAATGTAATTGTAAGGTATCCATATAAATTCTAGGTAATAGAAAGACTGTAGTATATTTCTGCACTGTTGTGTTTTCCTTCCTGTGCCACTCATTGCTTAGTACCTTTGGAGAAGTTATTTTGTTTTTTTAAAACTTCTATAAAGTGATATTTTAATGATTCCCAATACTTAGGATCTAAGTGCCTAAGGGTTTTACAAGTCTATATAAATATATTATTGACACCTATATTTAAATTATTTTTCTGTGAATTTCTCTTTATAGTATTGGAAATCTTCCCTAGAATAAACTCATGTTTGAGCACTAACTGTGAAGCTCCTGTAGGCTGGTTAAAGGTATGTGTTACCTAGGAGATGGTGTACTTTTAAAGTGTAAAGCATATCAAATCTAGTTTCTATTTATTGTCAACTTCTCGCATTCTAGGCCCTGAGCAGCCTGATTTACTCACAGTCATTTATTTGTCACATACATCATGTCATTTAGGTAACTATTCTTATTTTTTAGTTGGGTGTCCAGAGGTTAAGAGGTATTAAACATCTTGTCCAAGGTTACATTGCTGGCAGCGTGCAAGGATGTAGGCTTAGGTGTGTCTGATAACTATAACTGGGCCCTGATCTCCTCACTGTCTCTGCAGGATTGTTTAATTATAGAATGGTTAAGAAGGCAAAGTAAACATTCTGGGAAATAAATTGCTAACTTACTACATGTGACATACAACATTATAGTCTTTTTTTTTTTTTTCTTTCCTCCAGTGTGTTCCTCTTGTCAGTCACTAGGTCAGCTAAGCCATAGAACACTTTTATGAGGGGAGCATTATATATGTTTACCATTGTATTCCCAAAACTTAGCATGGTGCTAGAATGTGGAAGGTGTCCAATCAATATGTGTTGAATGACTAGCATTCAGGATACAAATCTATTCATTGTTTTATTTAGAATTTATTGTATACTTACTATGAGCAAGGTATTCTAAGACATCTTCGTTGCTGTCCAGCAGATCATAATTTGGGGGGTATGGGTAGAACATGTGTTTTAGTACTATACAAAGCAGCGTATTTTCAAGATGATTACCACTCCATCCAACCCTACACTGTAGGCTGGATGATAATCAGATTGTCTTTAGCATCCTTTCATATTACTTGGCTTCTTTTTTAATTGGCTTGTATCTAATTTCTCAGCTCAAGAATATATTTACATGTGTTTGTTATCTAAAATATTGAGCAATTAAATTCTTTTGATAGGTTAGATAAGTCTTTGTTCTAGTTAAATATGAGGAAACCTGTTGCCAATGGTATAGTGTAATCTTTTTGTCCACTGTGTCAGAGGTATCCGTGGAAGCAGAATCAGGAAGATTTTTTTTCTTCTTTAAGAAATTGGCTCCTGTGGTGGAGGCTGGCAAGGTCCAAGTTGTAGGGCAAACTGACAGGCAGACTGGCAGGCAATGCTCAGGCAGGAGCTGATGCTACGTTCTTGGTACAGAATTTCAACACTGATTTTGCTCTTAAGGCCTTTCAACTAATTGGATGAGGACTGTCCACAATTGACGATAATCTCCTTTAAAGTAAACTGATTGTAAATATTAACCATGTGTAAAAAACACTTTTTCATAGTAACAGCTGGATTAGTGTGTGACTGAATAATTGTACTATAGCCCAGCCAAATGACATACAGAAGACTTACTCTCACAGTAACATCTATGAAGAAAACTCTCAGATAATAACCCTTTCTCCCCCCGCCCGCCTTTTTTGTTGTTGTTGTTGTTGTTGTTGCTGGGGATTGAACTCAGGGCCTTGTGCTGGCAAGGTGAGCACTCTAACTCCTGAGCTAAATCCCCAGCCCCTCTCCCTTTCTTTCCTCTATTTGTTTTCTTCTCCTCTCTGCCTCTCTCCCCCATCTTTCCTTGTCTCTCTCTCTCTCTCTTTCTCTTTCATTCTATCTAAAAGACTCTTTTCATGGATCATTACATTAAACCTCTAGAGTAAATTTGAGGTGGCAGTTTTGAAATCTTGAAGCAGTACCATAGAGTTCAGGGATTCAAAGTGACACTTTGATTCCAATAAAGAGGCAAAAACTACGTCCTTCCAAGGAGTATTATAGCAAACACTTCTAGGACATTCATATTTCATAATACACAACTGAGAACGCCATTACAGCTGAGATTTAGTTCCCACTTGTTCCTGTCACTTTGCCTTCTGAAGAAAGAGCCAGGCTCATAGCTAATGGTTTGTGGTTTAGCCTCTGTCACTTATCCTCTGAAGTAGGCTTTCTAAACCAAGCAAAAGTATCTTAAACTTTCAAAGACACATTTTCTAATTCCCTTTCAATGTGAGGATGAACACAGGTTTGCTATCTAAAGTCAAGGTTAATTTCAAGTCCATTTTAGTAAAATTTCCGTATGTCAATCTATATGTTTTTCTGGAACCATATTTTGATAATAATTTTACTTCAGGTCATGTTAGAGAGCTAATTCTTAGAAACCATGTGAAACACACTTATTTTCAGGTATTCTTCCCTCTTGAATTTTAGGTTTTAGGTATAAATGTCCCTGAAATGATGTCATATCCCGTGTGATCCAAAAATTTTACCTAATTTTCTGTGAATTCCGGGAATGAGAGCAGGCTGGAGAGTTTATAGTTCATGGTTTCCAGTGCCTCGTAGGTCTCTTTTCCCTCCTTCATGTTGGGTTTAGTTAATCTTTCTCACCTCAACACAAATGATCTCAGGGTCCTCTTCACTTACCTAGCAATGGCAACAAAAAATTGTCTTCATCCACACACAACATTAATTAGATAAGCAAATGTTATTGGGAAAAAAAGAAGCTGCATCTTTGTGTCTGGGAAGTTGGATGAAATGGAGAGTTTTACATCCTAATAGTGCAAATAATCTCAAATGAAACAGTAACATCCATTATCACTTCCCATGCTCTTTCTTCTCTGCCTCTATTTTTCTGGATCCTTTTACTCCTTTCTTTTTGTTCTCTATTTATAGCTTTCATTTCCTTTCAATATCTGTACTGCAACTTTCTCCCATTTATTATATGGGACATCCTTTCTCCCTCTCTGATATTCCCTCTGGCATCTATGCTGTTAGATTCTAATCTACCCTAAAGAAATCATTAACTTTTTACTGGGCACACAATTATTATAATAAGACAAAAATAAGAAATTGGACACAAAAGTGCCTCATTTAAAAAGCACAGGTTTGTTGCAAGTGAAAATAAGACTTTCAACCAAGAAAACGTGAAACATCCAGGAAAAGGGTACAATAGTTTCTATTCCACGGAAAATTACTGCTGAACCAAAGGAGAAAGTTGTTTCCCTCTGTCTTTCAGCTACCCCTGGGGCTGTTTATTTCCCTTTTACCCCTAACCTCCATATTCATTACCCAAAGGAGTACTGTTATTAAGGCTTGTTGATGGGTTGATATTTTCATTTATTTAGCAAACAAGCATATATACTAGGAGGAATAGGGAATGGAGATGCAAAAATTGATAAGACATTTTGCCTTTAAAGATATTATAGACCAATGACTATCGTTATACCAATGTACATTGTCAATGCTGTGAGGAGCCTGTGTTTGGAGAAAGGAGACACTAAAGAAGATCTGAAGCTTTTCACTAACAATGTTTTGGTGTGACTGAAATGACACAAGTCACTTTGAAAAACAAATAATTATTCAGTGCTGAAATTGTAATTTCGGGGCTGGGGAATTAGTTCAAGTGGTAGAGCGCTTGCCCAACAACCTCAAGGCCCTGAGTTCGATCCCCAGAACCCAAAACAAAACAAAACAAAACAATAAAAAAACAACCAAATGAATTGTTTTATTTTTTCCAGTAATAATTCCTCAGTTCATTGCTGGAGAAATGGAGAATGCTATTCTAATGATTTAAGGTAGTTGTTGATTAAGGGTAAAAACAAGTTGAGAGAAGGGTGAAGAATGATAAAAAGGTAAAATAATGAATAAAAAGTGAAAGAGAAGAGAAATTTGTTTCCATTACTTAGCTTACTGCAACACATTCAAATTGCAGGCAGCAAATTTCTCTGAAATATCTAGATTTTCTTTTTTCCAGCTCTTTTGAGCATAATAGCTTACCATGTTGCACTGAACAGAATAAGCGATAATGGAGAGTATATAAGTGGTTGATTACTGAATTGGCTATTAGTGATTGTTACATAGAATTAGGACAAGGTAATCTACCTGATGCTGGTGTGCAGAAGAGGCACTGGCTGGACATAAAGTAGAAGTTTAGCAAAACATTCATAAAGTATTATTGATGCTTTTTGTTTCAACTTGAGAATCTTTGCAAACTATAGCTTTGACTCTGCTGTGTGATTCTGTACATCTTGAACTGCCCTGTTCTAATGCATTAATGAAAACAGAGAAAAAGCTGTAGCATATTACCAAAGCATTGTGCTACTGAAATATTCCTGAAATATTACCAAATTATAAGTCTATGTGCCAGCTTTAGTCAGGAAGATAACATGGAACAGGGTTTATAAAATGTTCAGATCTAAGACAAGTTCCTGTGCTTTTGTGCTCTATCTATGCATGGTTCCTTAACCTGGTGACTTTATTAAATATGTGAGTCTCCTTGAAGAAAACCATGTAATCTTTTTGAATTGTGGTTTTGAAGTTTACCAATAGGAGGAAAACTTTAGACCAATTCTCTACTCCTCTCTAGAGCTGACATTTTATTTTTGGGACAACAGAATACCATAGTGTAGGTTTTTCTTTCCCTCTCACATGGTGGATGAGAGGCAATTTATGTGAGTAAAAAGTCCATTTATATTACTTTTGTAACTCTTGACTCCTCTCCACCCACATACTATGACAGTGTATTAGACATCTAATAGGTCCTTGTTGACTGAGTAATATTCCTTTGGTTTGGTCAGGAGCCCTTGGAGATTTTTGTAAATATTCTCCAAATGGAGACTCGGAGGCATTAAAGGAAGACACCCATTTTGCCAAGGATAGTCCTCTTATAATACAGCTAAAAGCATGGGTTAGCTTTCGGGTAATGTGACTAAAGTGTTATAGTCAGACATTTTCCTGGAACAAAGTTGAACTGCTGTAATTAGATTTTTTTTCTGTCAATACTATCTTCTTGAGGCTGTGTCATGGGTACGTTTTTTAATAAATGGAAAATTAAAGTATTCCAGGCAGAGAGGACTCATCTTTGGAAGAGAACTTAGTGGAAATACACCACCATCTCATTTCAGAAACTGGATGAACAAATACTCAGCTGAGAGAAACAGAAACCACAGGTGGTATAAAAAAGGCTCTGAACTGTAAGAAGCAGGAGGAATGTGAAGGGAAGGGGCTGAGTTCTGACCACCCAGAGGAGTCACTCAAATCTCCCTTTGTGTGGTTTCCATGGAAGTTGTCTGGAAAGGAAGTGAGTGATGGAGGGCTTTCACTTTCAAAGTTTAGTCAAAAAGAAAATCTGCTCCTTTGCATATCATCCATAAAAAAAAGAAGGAAAATCCAAGTAAGGGGGAGGAAAGCCATTTAAGGGGGAAGTAACTTTAGGCTATTATTTATGTTTGTTTTAAAGTTCACAATATCTGACATGAGGCCACATGTATGTCACTGAAGATGGGGGATGATATGGGAATAGAGTAAAAAGATGGAAAGTCATTTTAACGATGTTTAGGAATTTGGGAGATATGTTTAGAAAATGCTAGGTCAATATCACCCTACCTTCTTCACATCAAATAAGTAAGTAAATAAATAAACATAATTTGTCAAAATTACTGTGGTAAACACTGCCAGTGGTGACAGGAGTGCCCTGGGGCTTTGGTAACCTCAAGTTCAGTCAGACTCTATCTGAAGCCTGAGGGATAAACTATCTTTGTTCATCTGTTACTTATTATTGGTGTGCCCGAAAGTCTTGTAGCCCATCTGGAATAAAGAGGCCAGAACTTCTGAGTAATATAGAAAATTATTATTTCTTGTGTCACTGCAAATATTATTTTAAACTAATTGAGTAGTAATGATCTTAATTAAAAAACATTCACATTAATGACATCCTGTGACATTTTTTTGTTCTTGGCGATTGATTAATTTATTTTTTAATCACAATGGCTTGCTGATGTATGAGTCATTCACAGAAACTATTTTCACTCTTCTAGTGGCAACAAATTCACACATTTTTTTCAACAAAATATTAAGGTCCTGCAATTGTCTCTTCTAAATTCCATTTCACAGTCCCAGTTAAAAATTTGGTTGTTGAAAATTCTCGACTTGTGGAAAATTCTCAACTCATCCTCCTCTCTGAAAATCACTTCCTTCATTTGGAAAATGCAGGTGGTAATAGAATTTAATGTATGAGATTATTGTCAAAGTATTAAAATATACAAAGCATGTGGAACTATGCAAGTACTTGGTACAGAGACACAGGATCCTAGATTCCCATGGAAATTATGTACAAACTCACTTCTGGAGCCTTTACTGCTTTTTATTTTGGATTGAAGGGTTTGGAGATAAATCTCTGAATTTCTTCTAAAATCTGTACTGTCTCTCTAGCACTTCAGAAAATGCAGTTAACTCTGAATAATCATAAGTCTGTCAGGAGTTTCTTTATGCTGTAGCTGTCATCTTCTTTATACATTTTCCTAACAAAAAAATAATAATGATGAATAATTTCATCAACTGTATGCTGAAAACTTCTAATTATTTCTCCAATTTTGATGTCTCATTGAGATCTATAACATGAGCTTCTGTAGGATTTACATTCTGTGTTTTCCTGAAGTTTAATCTATCCAAATAAACTCATCATATTCATTTCCCATATTAAGTCCTTTCCCCAATACTGTTGCTACTTACCAATTTACTAATTATCTAGGTTCAAAATATTGGTAATTAATGATCATTGTTTTGTCCATGGTTTTCCAAGTTATTCCAATTGTTTGTTCTTTTCGCAACCATATTTCTGTCCATTCATTCTTCTATCTACCCATTCTCTGTTTATGTGCTACTGCAAAACATATTTCAGGTAGTTTCATTATTTCTTTTCAAAAATTATTTTCCTATTTATTTAATTTCTCTTTGTAAGGTCAGTATTAATTGATAACTTTGATTTAATAATTCCTCATTTCAGTTTTCTTTCACTCTAAAGTCCAAATTCCTCAACTTGACATTCATGGATTTCTAGCTCTTGTTCTTGCTTTGGCTTATGCTTTTATCAATTCACTGTGTCTCTAAGATTACTTGAATGAAAAATGATTTCCCTATCAGGGAAGCTGCTCTACCTCTTTCTCATTTATTTGAGGAATAAATCAACACTGCGCTCTAATTTAACAGCTTCTAAAGGTGTCCTATTTCTCAGTTTCAATTAGAAATTGTCATGTAGCAGAGACCATACTTTCCTTCAATTCACAGCAAATATTTATACACTGAATATGGATTTCATAGGTTCATTTTCACTTGGATTCTTAAGCCTACAGTCTATAGATCCATGGAAAGAATTCAGTGAGTCTATGAACATTGACTAGGAAAAAAATTGTCCTTATTCTACTATTCTTTAATTGAAAATTTGTATTTCCTTCAGTTTTGAAAGAAGCAATAGTATTAAGAAAACATAACTTTGTTAACAATATAAGAAAAAACATTTTTATATCATCTCATAATTAGTACTGCATCTCACCATTTATGTTCCTTTTTATTTCTAAATATTAATAGGCCTATTGCTTAATCTTATTTAATACACTAAAGATGAAAATATAATGCTATTTCTCACAGCAGTTTTACAAAAGTATTTTATTGGCTGAATTTCAAAATAATTGGTTTCATTTTTAGTTCTATTTCTTTTGCTTCATGCATTTAAAAACATTATTCCAACATGAGATTTATAGGTTTCACCATACTGTCAAAAAGGTCCATTGTATAAAAAGCTTACAAACTCCCATGTTGAAGTAATGGAAGAATCAGTAAGTGCTTCATTTTTGACCAGTGACTGAGAAATCTTAAATTATGTTACCAACTGGCTATATACCTATGGGTAAATTATTTAAATTTTTAAAATTTGTGTGAGACGTGGTCTGTGTGCCTCTCACACAGTAAATGTCCAATTTACTGCTAGTTTTTACTCTTCTTATTAGGGTCTTCCAATTTCTGTTGTCTTCTCAACCCAGCCTTGCTGAAGAGACTCTCAAATTCCAAACAATATCAATTCAATCAATTATGGGCTACCTGGACTAACTCAAGATTATATTAGAAATCACTGCATTGCTTAAAAATATTAAATATAATAATAACTAGATATGTATGATTTTATAAATGTATGTGTATATATATGTATACACACGCATATATTCATTTTTCCTGGCTGTTCCAGTGAACATATTATGCTTATGCAATAAACAAACAAACATGAAATAAGTTTTAGTGCTAACAGAATCAAGTTAGTGCTAGTTATCTGAGTTTGTCAGACTATGGTTAGAGCTCCCAGACATGCACATCAGACTGACTGACTCTTAAATTTAGACCAAAACATTTTACTGATTATGTACTTCTCTAGAGTCACCTTTTCTGGAATTGCAATACAATTTTTTAAAAAATAGTTAATGTATAATATTGTTCTACCATCTGTCTCTTTCTAATATTTTGGTATCTAAGTCCATTTTTACTGCTATAGCAGAGTACCTGAGACTCGGTAATTTGCAGTGAACAAAAATTAATTTCTTAAAGTTCTAGAGGCCAGAAAATCCAAGACCAAAGAGCTGACATCTACCAAGGACCTTTTTGCTGCTGTTATCCCATGACAGAAAACAGAAGTGTGAATATGAGAGAGGAAGGGAGCCATACTGACCCCTTTATAACAAACCCACTCCATCCACAACGGACCATTCCCAAGCTAAAAGTCTTAATCCATTCACGAAAGCATAGCTCTCCTGTTCTAATTATCTTTTGGTAGTCTCCCTTTTTAATACTGTTGCATAAAGGATTAAGCTTCCAACATATGTTTTTAAGGGGATACTTTAAAACCAAATCCCTTAAGTAGTAACAAATAACAAATCAACTAGTGTTATTATGTGGAAAATTGGAGCCTTCTCTTAAGTGAACCCATGAAATTTTTTAATCACCCTCTGCTGTGTATTCTAATCAGATAATATTTATCTTATAACTGTTCCTTGTGATTAGCCCTTGGGATGAAGGATTATGTACTTTCTAATATGCAGGAAAAACAAAACAGTATTAGTTTGCTAACTAGGATAAGGGTTGTAACAAAGAGGCTCCAAAGGCAATAGTGAAATATCTTCAAATAGTGGAGCGTTCTACAAAAAATAGACATTTTCTACTTTTTCAACATCATCTACAGCCCCTGTCAGAAGGCCTGTTCTCCTGTCTTCTGGAGCATTGTCATCATCTGCAAGCTGAAAGCTGGGAGGATGCATGTCTAGGTTCCAGCCAGCTGCAAGAACAGTGTGTAGAGGAGGCCTGCCCACTGCCTCATAGCCTGGGACTGTGGAGTACATCCCTTCCACTCCCAGGACACTTTAGAAGATGGAGCATGGCCACACCTGTCTGCCAGGAGGGAAAAACAGATTGTGCTGAATATCCTCACCATGGTTATTATTCCTTTCTTGTTTTTTTAAGACAATTTACCATTTACAAACACTTATATACATATTTATTTTTACCCAGTAGGGTAAAATTATAATTAAACAACTACTATTTCTAATGTACACTTTTGAAGTATTTCATCTATAACCAGTGTGGTGGGTTTATTGTGGTCTACTTGAGCAGGAACACCCAGCTGAAGTGAGTTGGTGTGGTTCTGGGCAGAGAAGATCTACCTGAGGGTTGTTGCCTACACAATATAAAGAAGAATGGGAGCAGAAGATGGGGACCAGCTGTTTCCCAGAAGAAGCTCTGTTTCCAGCTGGTTCTCCCAAAGGGAACTCAGCTGTTCTCATCACAGAAGGAGCTCAGGGCCTTGTGGTCATTGAGGATGGCTGCTGTTCCCTTCCGGAGAGCTCTGGTCCTCATCTCTGCTGCAGGCATCATATCCTGGTTCCAGTATAGAGTTCTTCAGCCTTTTAGTGCAGACATGAATGTGCACAGAACATTGTTGTGGGATTCCAGCCCTTGATTGGATCTTTCAGGTCTCTAGTGCACTGATAGACTTGCAGCACTCTTCCTGTATTTGGCTTGTGTGTAACTATTTTAACTTGTATTTGTCTTGTATTAAATCTGCTCTCTTGCAAACTATTGACTCTAGAAAGGCCTAATACAATGAACTATTGAAAATTTTATGGTCCTTATTGAGTGGATAAAAATTAATACTACTCACGGACTGTTCCCTCTGAGAACGTCTGTAGGAGGTAGAAACTCAGGGGAAAAAAATAGAAGTTTAAACAAACAGTAGAAGGGACATAAATAACTTTCTACAAAACTAATTGTGTAGGGAAGAATGGAGATATAAGTAGATAAATTAACTGAAAACTTGATTGTTCCAAGAGAGGTTTATGGGAAAGAATGATATTAGTGGGATTTTAAAAGAACAGTAAGATTTGGTAAGCGTGTAAAGATTTTGAAATTATTCAGTATTAGGAAAAGAGGCTACCAACCCCCTAAAACAGTTTTGGAGCCCAACACAGAATATGGCACAGTAATAAAGTTTATTAAGTGAATAAAAATAGATAAAAAATAACGACATTTACTAATGAGATATTCAATCACCTCTTTGGACTGGAATAAAAAATTCAAATAACTAGCAGTTGAGTAGTAGATAGGCCATTTGGGGCATGCTGTAAACAAAAATGGCTTTTCATAAAGAAAATATTGAGTAAACTGAGTCAAATAGAAAATTGCCGCTACTAACAACAGTTACTGCACATAGTAGCATCGAGACATCTTTCTCCCGTATAGAAAACCCTCTTGGATGCTTTGTCCATAGGACGGATACCATATTGAAATTATCTGTTTATGGATCACTTGCCTCTCCCAAAGTTTAAACATCTGAGGTAGAAACATCCAGTTCTCTGGTAATTATTCATGTTTTACTTTTATAGGTGAATATATTACTGAGAATGGCTGTTCAACCAGGGCTTGCATTTCCCATACTCCCCTGAGGACTTTTGAGACCCTAGGACTAGTTCTGGCCAATAGAATATGGGCTGAAATTACCATATTGCTTCTAGACCGAGCCTGCAGAAACCCTGTGTGGTTACCCATATTCTTTCTCTATCTGCCAGCTGGATGTGGATAGACAGGATGACATATAGGCAGTGTTGAGGGTGGCAGGCAGGTCCCCAAATGCCTGATAAAGAAGAGAATTTCTCTGCCCCTCCTTCCAAAACAGAAATAAAAATGGACTTTGTATACCCGAGAAACAAACTTTTGTTATGTTGAACCCCTGAGACTTTATCTTTTCCCTGTTAATTCAGGCAGCACTCATTTTAACTAAGATGCTCCTGCACTTGATATCAGAAACCATTAATCTTTTAATATGCTTACATTGCCTTGATTATGATACATATGTGATAAATCCTTGTGTAAAGTTTAAATTATAGTCATTGAATTATTAAAGAGAATGCCAAGAATCCTTTTTGAAATTTTAGTTAAAATTTGTAACCTTTCATGACTAAATATAAAAACATTGAGTTTATTAATAAAAGGATATAATAAATATACAGTTAATCTTAATACACAAATCCTAAAAATGGTTTATAAAGTCTAAGTAACCATTCTAACTTTAAAAAATGGAAAATAATTATCCATACATGCTGTTTCATCCACTAGGTGGCTGATCTTGTGTCAGATCATACTTGGAAGGGCTAGTTACTGGGCTTTTTTCTTTTCTGCCTGTTTTGATCTCCCTTTTCCGTTCTTGATTCCTCTGCTTGTTTCTATCCTCTGTGCCTTTCTTTGCTCTTAGAATGGAATCAGAGGCTTCACATTAGCTTTGAGATAAGGTAGTTTTAGGGTGTAACTGAGTGTACTAGGAGGCCCTGACCAGCAAGCCAAATTGTTGCTTCATGTGCTCTGCTTCTACAACTGTACATCTCAGATGGCTCCTCAGTGGTACCTTACCTTTCACAAAGCTCAACACATTTCTTTTTTTGTGTTTTCTATGATCCCAGCCAGTTCTGTTTGTCCTGCTAATTAGTACTATTAGCATATCCTTTTCCTACTTTTTGAGCATTGGCATTGACTCATTTACCACTTATGAAAATGCCATTATTGGTTTCATGGCTGTTTTAGGCAACTGCTTCATGTAGCTTTGCAATTTTAGGTTTCTTTGCTTCTAGTGGTGCTCCTTCTAGAAGAAAGAGTGTGGAGAAGAGAATAAGTAGGGCATGCTAGTTACATATGGTTTATCCTTACTAATATTTACATTGAAATTTAATTCTTAGGCTGATGGTGGGGCCATCAAAAGCTAATTAGTGTTAGGGTCTCCACCCTCATGAAAGGATTACGTTTTTCATGTGAATTTGTGAGAATAGTTTGTTATAAAGCAAGTATGGAACCTCTACATGCACTGTTGCATGTGTGCTTGTTTTCTGTACATGCTTGACTGTCTTTCTGGTTCTTTTTTTTCTTGTTATGATGCAGCATGAGGCTCTCACCAGAGGTGGCTGCCCAGTCTTGAACTTGCAGCCTCCAGAACCATGAACTAAATAAACTTTTGTCCTGTATAACTTACCCAGTGGCAGGATGTCTGTGGTTCCTTAGCTTTGAGATAAGAGATTAGGGCATGGCAAAACTGGCTGGGGAAGTAGGTGTGATCTGTTAGTTACAAAATCTCAGAACACATGCACAGAACAGCCTTATATGTGGACTTCTCCAAGAAGTCCAGCAGGTTTTTTTTTTTGTTTTGTTTTGTTTTTTTTGTGGTGCCGGGGATCCAACTCAGGGCCTTGTGCTTGCAAGGCAAGCACTCTAATCACTGAGCTAAATCCCCAGCCCCTAGCAGGTTTTTGATAGAACAGCCTAGACCTGATGTTAGCCTGAGGAGTGGGTGATACAAAAAGGACAGTCCACATTGAATTTTTACCACTGTGTTCTCTCTTGCATGGTGGCCCATCTTCATGCTGTAGACTGTATTTCTTTTCCTACTTTTACTTTGCCCAACCTCACTCTGTAGAGCCTGTTTCTCTTCCTACCTTTAATAAAACTTCGCTACCATTTGTAGTTGTTCTGACCAGTTTGCTCAGGACAGAAAGCGCCTGGAACTCACCTCTAAAAGGAAATTCCAGCACCCCAAAAACCCAGTAACAGCTTCACTGCATCCCATGGAAAAGCAGTTGTCAGTTGCCTTCACTGCTCCTTTTAAAAAATGTGATCTTTGGAATAGATCAGACAATACCTAACTAGATTTGTGACAAAAGAGAGAAATTGTAAGAGGAGACAAACTTGTTATAACTTGATTCCAGGGAGTTTTCATAAGGTGCTTGTTATAATTTGTATCTAGATGTCCCCCAAAGCCTCTTGCAGTCACAGGTGGGATTTTTCAAAGGTAGCTGGATCTACGGTGCATCAAACTGGGATCAAGAATGCAATGTTAGGATTAAGAGTGTGAATAGTACCTGCCCTAAGGGTGGGTAGTGTGGATAAGATGTAAGGGCAGAAAAAGGCTTGTCTCTTGTCACTTGTTGGTTTGCTTGCTTGCTGCTTTTGCTGTCTTCTGTCTGCCATGAACTGTTTCTCCTCTGTGAGGCCCCTCTGTCATGCCACCTGCCTTGGAGCCAGCTGATTTTGGACTGAAACCTCTACAAACTATGAGCCAAAATAAACCTTTTTTTCTCTTAACGTTGGGTGTTGGGTATTTTGTCACAACCATGAGAAAAAGTAAGACAGAGCTGATATGATGTTGGAATTGCAGAGTCTTCCATCGGGAGGAGAAAGCCCACTAGTCCCCTTTGGTTTTTCTTTCTTTTTTCCTTTCTTTTCTTTTCTTTTCTTTTTACTTTTTTTAAATTAGGAAAGTGTTTACTGGAAGTAAAGAGAAGAAATAAAGCTTCTGTATTTCCAAGAGGAGTGCTGAGTGGGTTGCTATATGGCCCCTTGGTCCAAGGTTTCTTAGGGATTAGTGGAGCAGGGAAGTGCTCAGTTATTTGTTAGCAACCTATCACGGGTGGCTGTAGGATTTGAAATGATGAATTGGAATTTGGAATTCAGGCTCTCTAAACTGGTTACTCAACATTTAGGGTTTAAAGGAAACTGGGATTTTAAGGAGAAACCAGTTATTTCACATTGTAAATTCCTCAAAACTCTGAATTTAGTAGGGAGGGGCTGTAACCTACTTTAGTAGGGCAGAACTATATTCCCTGTTGCCTGAGGAAGTTCATTTTTGGTCCAAAGTCCTAGTTCACTGCCTATTCTTATGTTAATTATTATGTAATACGGCTAAATACTCAACTTTATCTCAGGGACTTTCCCTAGCTAGCTGCCTATTCATAAGCTAACTAACTAAACTATTTTTTTACATTTTTCCCTCTGAAGAAGTATCTCTAACTGCACAGAGAAGAAGGGACAGAGACTGAGTCTGAAAGGGATCAATATAGGGGCCTGCAATCAAAGATTTTCTACAGAGAACTAATCTAAGGGACCTTGAAGAGAACTCACATTGGTGTTCAGCAGTTATAGACTCTCTTCAGAGGGTTAATCTAGTGGACCCTGGTAAAAGGAGTTTGGCACATTCATCATTGGCTTTGTCTGTGTAACAGTGTGAAATTTGACAGCCTGTAGGCATGAGAAAACAAATTTTACCAAGAGATTAAGAATGTACAACTCAAACATAAGAACCAGAATGAAAAGACAGATTGGGATGATTAAGGGAAGGAATTGAGTTCAGAAATATCCTTAAAAGATTGGAATAAAGATTATAACCACTTGGGTCCTAGAACTGCCTGCTCATGGAGATTATCCATAAGTCCAATATTTCTTTTTATGGTTTTTAAGGTCTTCCTCCACCTAGTATGAATTATTTATCCAAAGACAAGAAGTTTCATTTATGAGTGTGCAAATTCCTCTGGTTTCAGCCGTAAGAATGTCAAGGGCTTTGCAGTTTTGAAGGACTATTTACACTAAAGAATTTAAAGACTCTTGCTCTGCCTCAATAGCTGCCTCTGTCTTCCCAAAGTATAGCAGGAGACTCCCACTGGGGGCTAGTGAAGTGTTTGGAGACTCCCTTTTTATATCCAGACAAGCTTTTTGTTAGACATTATTATTACTTTTTCTCTATATATCTCTTTGTGGTTATACTTTTCTGCTGGATGTTTAAGATCAAATCTAAGTGACATCTATGTTAATCAAAATTAATCTCTCTTTCTGTATGTGACATGATTAGTTAAGGGTCCTCAAGGATTACTTTTGAGGCTGTTTGTAGAGCCTCTTAGCTGTTACATAGTTTTTTGCTCTAATGGTGTCATTGCCAGGATGAGTCACAGTGTTACTTGTCCATATGCTTTCTCTTGGAAGCAGGGGAGTGTTTCATTCTTCAGGGACACTCCTTTTAGCACAGTGTACACTGGTTGACTCCTGTCTTCGTTGAGTAACTCATCAGAATTGTAGGATCTTTTCAGAGGAGTCTCATCATGCCCCGGGTCCTGAGAGACCTTGCAGGGCAAAGACCACAATATTGACTGTCTTCTTAGCCCGATAATCTTTTCTAGCTTTGCTCTCCAAACTTCAGTTGTTGAACACACAAGAGATTGGTTGCACCAGTATTGAAATGGGAGCGGTAAGTTTAACTGTCATAATTGTACCTGCATGTTGAGCACATTGAAATATAAAGATGCATTGGAGACCCCAGAAGGTTAGACAAGCCAGGCACATGGATCATCTGAGGAAAGGTGCAAGGAGTGAGCAGGGCTATGCCACTGTATGGTGGAAGTCTTTAACTTTCTTTTCATTTGTATAAGGGTCTTGCAGCTCAGAGTTTGCCTTAAATCTCAGAGGAGACTTTGGACTTGCACTATTTAGCAATAGTGAAACTGTTAGGACTTTGGAAAGTCTTAGAGATGGACTAAATGCCTATTGCATAAAGGGATGTGCAGGAGTCTTTTGGGGCCAGAGGCAGAATGTTATAGTTTGTATCTAGATGTACCCTCCCCCACCAAGCCTCATGTATTCATGGCAGAGGCTTTTAGGAGGTGACTGAATCTAGGGCATGTGATGCTAGATTAAGGGTGTGAAGCTGGGATTAAGGGTATTCCACCCTAAATGTGGATGGCATCACCCAAAAAGCTCGTATCCTGGAAGAGATAAAAGTAAGAGGCTGCTGCGTCTGCTGCTGCTACTGCTTGCTATTTATTGCCTTCTGCCTGCCATGCCATGAACTGTTTCTCCTTTGCCATGCTTCTCTGCAATGCTATCCTGCCTTGGAACCAGCTGACTATGGACTGAAACTTCTACAATACATGAGCTAAAATGAACCTTTCCTCTTTTAACTACAGGCATTGGGTATTTTGTTTCAGCAATGAGAAAAGTAACTAAGATATTATTTTACACAGAAAACAGTGGACATTGAGTTCCTAAAACTAATTTCTTTATATAAATATCTTGATTGGTTAACAACCTGGATGCAAACATGTTACCAATTTTAAAGACATCTTTACCAACCAATTTAAACTAGCTTACTGTTAAGCCAAGTGAACAGTAATAATTTGGGCTAA
>PVJO010017667.1:0-38600 GCA_004026905.1 Hystrix cristata | reverse complement strand
TTTCATAGCAACACAATTTGTAATAGCTAAGTCTTGGAAACAACCTAAATGTCCAACAACCAACGAATGGCTAAAGAAAATGTGGTTTTTCTACACAATGGAGTACTACACTGCCATAAAAAAGGATAAACTAGAGTCATTCATATATAAATGGATGTTTCTTGAGAACATACTCTTAAGTGAACTAAATCAGACACTCATGAGCACACATCGAATTGTTTCTCTGATATGAGAGACCATAATTGTAAATAAGGACAAAGAGGTGTAATAGATATTCTATAAAAGGAGGATGGTGTGCAGAGGAGAGGAGTACTAGAAAGAAAGAAGGGGAAAAGCAGAAAGGCAACAGGGGAGAGAGGGGAAAGGGAAAATATGGAAAATGATGAATGAACCTGCTGTAAATAGGAGGGAGGGTGCAGAGGGGAAGGGGGGAAGGGGGGGAGAACCAAGATACATCATGTATAGGTACAGAATTAATGTAATGAATGTGACCATTGTATGTAGAATGTACCAATACATGTTCTTGGTTTAAAATAAAAAATAAATAAAATAAAATAATTCTGCAGTTGTTTCCCTCTGCCCTCGAGTTTAGAACAATGAAAACCAGCCCTACCTTGCCACTATAGTTTTTCGAATTTTTAAAACTTTTACAAAGTATAACTAAATACTGTTGGATTATAGATAGACAGATAAATCCTTGTAGGTCTACTCAAAGAATGCATCCTTCTTTCTCTTCATCATTGTCTGGAGATAATGTCCCTAGCAGTTGGGTACAGCCAGTAGCTGCCTCATAAAAGATTGTTAGTTTAACATTCTTTAACTTTCCCTTGTGTTTCCCAAGTTATTGATTTTGAGGGAAAAAATACATTTACCGCTGCACTGTTTTTTTAAATGTTATTCTTCCACATTCATAATAACTGAATGTATTAAATGCACTTCACTACAGCATATTTTATGATACTTGTTTATGTTGTAGACTAGAATAATTATCATTAAACTGAAATTTGTTAAAACTCAGGTTCTGTCGTATCAGGTAATAGTAAATTCACAAAGCATGTTGGGATTGTGACCAAGAATTTGCATTTTAGCAAGACCAATCTGATTGAAGTAATTCATAGATCATATTTCCAGAAATATCTGAGTTACGTATCATACTCCCACAGATGCCATTATTAAACCAAATATTATTCTACATATTTTTACTCCTTGGATGAGAATAATGAAATACGCCCAGCATGACTGTGCAAGAGATTAAAACCTAAGTAGAATTTGTTTATAGAGTATGGCAAACTGAGTGAGAGTTTTAGTTATTCTTAAAATTAATTCTTATCTGAATACCACCATATGAAATAGGTGGCTAGTTAATTTATCATGTCCTTTACAGTTCATGTAATTATTGTATAGCTACAATTCTTTGTTTCAATTATAATTTTCTGTGGCAAAAGGGAATATCCAGTATAAAGGCAAGAGTGCACAGTACTGTGAGGAAGGACAAGAAACACTTCTAGAATATCAAAGTAAATTTGGCATGTATGAGAATCAAACACAATCCTTAAAATGGAATTTATTACATTTAATGGTACAAATGTAAGACCTCTAAGTAGGCTGTCTAAAATAAGGACAGCCTTGAAGTAATACTGTGATTATTATAAAGACAATGCAAATTAGACATAAAATGCTGAATATGATTTTAAAACTTTAGATGCTGTCATTCACAATAACAATGATCAGTTTACACAAACTCTTTCAGTCACTGTTTGGCAGAAATGTGATCTAGAGTCACTCACTTTGGGAGGATGTTAAAGAAAATAATGGGATTGATATTTTCTTTCTCTTCTTATCAAATTTAAAGGTCATGGGACTCTTCTGACCACAGTGAAATTCAAAGATGAACCTTAAAGCAATTTGAAATCGAATGTCTCCTCTTTCATATGTGTGCAAGACTGTCCATGTAACTATGATGACAGAAGCATTTGGAAGGACAAATCTTTCAATATACACTTTTCTTGCCCCACACAGGAAAAAACATTGGCACAAAGGGGTGAACAAGCAGATCATCAAAATTTCCTGTCCGATTCCTCACTGAATTCTTTGCATAGTACTGCCGACTGTAATATTCCCAGTGGTCCTTGGACGACTTGAGGAAAGCGTCCCATACGATTCAGTGCTTCCGGGTCTTAGTTAATAAAAATCACAAATTAAAAAGAAACAATTACATGTTATGTATCATCATATTTACACAAACGTATTTTCATACATTTAAGAAAACTAGAAAAAAATAAGTCATTCGAGAAATTTTTTTATTAATTCTGCAAATTTTACTGTTCAGGGTTGAGAACATGATGATATTTGCACGCTGCTTGTAACTTAGAGGCTTTGGCCTCTGTGTCGTTTCCAGCACATTTTACGGCCTCTCCCCGACGTGTGGCAGCATCGCAAAATGTAAAGATGTTCCTCGCATTTGGGGAGTAATATTTACATGTTTATTCAAATGTTTAATTTTACTTTAAAATGTTTTTGGGGCTGGGGATTTAGCTCAGTGATTAGAGTGCTTGCCTTGCAAGCACAAGGCCCTGAGTTCGATCCCCAGCACCGCAAAAAAAAAAAGAAAAAAAAATGTTTTCATCTGTCTTCGCATAACATCTTTAGGTAAAATTATTCTATATACACATAAAGATTTTTTATTTTTATAACATGTTTCAAAGATTGCCTACCTGGAATTTCATCTATGATCTTGAATGAAGTTCAATTACTATTTTCTGAACTTTTATATAATAATAGATTCTATTTCAATAACCATATGGATAGAGATTTATCCAGTGTGTTAAATGAAAACCATGTTCAAATAGTTTTCCCAAGTAAGTGCAACTAGTAAGTAGTGGAAATATTATTTTACGATATTTTAATGACAATGCCATTATCTTTTTAATTCAATGAAGCAGTAGGAAGAAATATTTTTTTCTTATTTCTTTATGCTTAGGTCATTTCCAGATTTTAAATAAGGAAGTCAAAATAATACTTGAGCATATACAAATCAACACATTTTTTGAGTATCAAAATTTTAGGAATTTCCACATTGGCTCAGATTTGTGGCCAGTAATGCCCAGTAATCTGTCTCTAGCAGTGAGAATTTGGGGCATATCACTAAAGGATATTAATATCCTTCTTGATACCAAATTTGCAATTTTGTGGTGACTGTATCATTTACAGGCTCATCTAAACTATAAAAATAATAAATCTATCTTTTATGATGACTCATTTAATATGATTTTGAATTTCCAAAATTTATTCTATATTTTCTTGATTTGTCGATTTATTTGGTGGTTGTTGTCTTTTTTAAATAAACTTCTTGGTAATGTAATTTCTGTTTTTCCATTATTGTCAGTCAAATTTGACTGACACTTTTTACATGGCTATGTATTATGTTGCATGATTTTCTGAAAAAAAGTTTAAGTCAGTTCCTTAAATTTCTGTTTGATTCATTATGTATATGCGATTCAACTCTATCATAATGCATTATAATACCTATTTTGAAATTTGACGTCATGTCTTTAAGTGGTAAATACCATTGTAAAGATGAAGACAAAATTAATCTCATTTTAGCATGAAGAAATTTTGGTCAGATAGAGGTCCTGTTTTATGAAAAGTAAGGTAGAATTTGACGAAGTAGAAAAGTAATGGCTTGTTCAATAAACTTTATTTTAGGCAAGGTAAAACTTAATGAGATGTTTTGGTTACAGAGTTAGCCATCAAAGAAATAAAATTAATAAAGTGGATTATGGAAAATGATTTATTGTAAAAAGCATGGAGAAATATAAAAGGATGAAATATGGTTTACCAAAGTGATTCATAAAAGAAAATTTAAATTTCTTAAGATAGAAATGTTTAAATATAAAATTCTATGGAGTGTGCTTCTACAGAAATAGCCACTAAATTATTAATAATGACAGAAAGCATACATACGAAATGAGATATTTAGTAATGAAAAACGTTCACCATGTAAATATTATCCAGGATTTTTTACTTAAACCAGATCAGAAAGTTATTTTTAGAATGAATAGACTAAATCTACTTAAATGCATATTTACATGCATCAACTAAAAAGAAAAAGGAGTAATCCTAAAATTCGTATTAAGTAATGTTATGGATACACTTGAAGACAGGAAAGTAGGCTATTGTATTAGAAACAGTGATTACAATTCTACAGCTAAATGTTGGAAGAAAACTCAATGGGTGCTGCAATACCAGTGGAAAGTTCCCAAAATGAGTGGCTAATTCCAAAGCTGGTTTTAAAACACAAAAGCCAAAGAGGGGAAAATCTCAGTGCCTCCTGCCATGCAGACAAAGTAACTACCTTGAGATTTGAATATATCTCGTACTAAAGAAAGAGTAAAAAATGTAAAATTTTTCTGTGAAAACTCAACAAAGAACTTTTTTAACTCTTCAAAATTTTAAGGTGCAAGGTGACCAAACCTGAAATTATGATGGGGATGTCTGGCATATCCACCTGCAGGTACTACACTGTTCAAGTTATGTTCCTGTCTGCAACACGTTACTATAAATGTTAAATAAGTACACATTTGGGGCAATAGTAGGATTTCAGGAGATGTTATTACAATGGTTTAAGTATGTGAATGTCTTCTTAAGTAAAATAACCAATTCACTTTCCAAAACAAGGTCCATGTACTGACATAATGTGCTTAGGCACTTTAAAAATTTATAGTTCATACCACTGGAAATGAATCCTTTATACAAATGGATAATGGATAGTGCCTCTCTGGTACCTTAGCATAGCTCCTGTTTTGGTTAGAACACTTCTTGATTATCCCTACATATCCTCCCAAAGGTAACGTAAAAGTTTTGTAGAACCAAATAATGTATGATCACTGGAAGGACCTTGTATTAGTGTCAGTTTCGACTTCCCAGTTAAACTGCTTAGCCTTTCTCAAAATGCTGGACTTGTACTTCCAAAAATTTTTAAAAATAATTTTAAAACAAAACAAGCAATCAAAAATGTAAATGACATAGACTGAAATAAAATAAGCAATGTTTGCTAGTCCAGCTTCAGTATGAATTAACAATTTGTCCATCTTACATAAATGTTGATTAGTCACAAAACACCAGATTTATTTAACGTCGATAGGAACATGTTACAGACAGAAACATCTGAAAACGTATGACAAAATATGCCAGTTAACATCCATTTCTTTTCTTATCCAAGTGTTAGATTACTTTTCTTAGACTAAAGGTAAGGTTTATATAGTTAATGGTCTAAAAATTGATGCAAGAAGTAAAGAAAAATGTTTCAATAAATTTAAAGTACTATAAAGTGTATTTTACATTACAGAGAAAACTGAAATTTTGAGGTCAGTTACAAGTATCTCTATCTATGTGAGCAGCTTACAATCACAGGTATATTGTATTCTACTCTTGTATGTATTTATATATGCATTTATCAATATCTAAATATGAATTCACCCATAATAATGTTTGATTTTCTTAAATTTGCCTATAATAAGGTATGATTTTCTTAAAGGTACAGATTATCTATTTTTATATAAATAGTCTTTCATTTCTCAATATCTGGTACATAGTCTGTCTGTATCTATGGCCAACAAATATGTTTGATATTTAATGAATGAATAAAGGCATGGATGAGGCATTGTTGAATGCATGAGTACACATACATACATATGGAATGTTCCATACTCTATTCTTTATATGACACTTCTGACAAGAATGTGTTCAGAACTAGAGATTTCCCTCTGAAAGTGATGTTAATACATTATGCGAAATATTTTTCTTAGAAGAAACAGTACATTTTTAATCTTAATTTCATTAGTGCATTTATTAATTTGGGCATTTATAATTACATGATTAGATTCTAGTAACCTAGACATATATAAATTTTATTCATTTCATTATATAAATTGTGTGTCATTTAACTCTTGTCTCAGAATGCAGCAAACTAAGAAATTTTTTTTTTAATTACAAAAATATCAGCTCTCTAGGTGTTCGGTAGATACACTGACATGGAAACAGATTTTATATATAAAACAAATATATAATTAAATGTACATTAACTCCATCATATAATAAAGTGTACATTAACTACATCATATAATGAAATGCATATTAACTCCATCAATTAAATGAAATAATGGTCTAAAATTAAAGTGCTGGTACTGGTGATCCGTATGTCATGAGTGAATTTTGTAATAAAGCAGCCCTAGATTGAACTCTAAACTCCCCACTTAATCAAGGGTCTTTGGGCAGTTCACCCTATTTTGGGTTTCTTATTTATAATAACAAAGAAGAGCAATTCTGTCCATTTTTGTCACACATTTCTCAGACCTGGCCTCTTATGTTTTAATTTGTGTTTTTCCTTTACCTCAACTTTTCTATTTCATATTTATACCTTTAAAGTTTGTGTGGTTTTCTTTCAGTACCTCATAAATTTCCTTCTTTTTTTCCTGCCTTCCTTCCTCTTTCTCTCCCTCTGGCCCTCCCTGCCCTCCCTGCCTTCATTCTTTCTTTTAGTTTTTTAACTTTGCAAAAAAATTTGAGTTTTCTAAAAACAAAAACAAATCAGATTTTCTTGTCACATTGATATTCTATACATAAGATTTACATGTCATATGAGTTAATATAAGTGTGTGAATTTTATTTAGTAATACAAATATCAGATTTAATTATTATATTTGATATAGCAATATCAATATAACTATGATATCAAATTTGGATTCCCAATGGAGCAAAGCTTAGGTGAAGTTTCTCTACATTTTTAGCAAGATGATTCTTTCTGGTACTATCCTAGTTTTAAAAGAAGAACTGTTTTCCTAAATGATATTAAAAAGTATTTTCAATTTACTTTGCACTCTCAGACTAGTGTAGCTGGTTAACAATGACTGTAATCCTCTTGCGAGAACTGTATAAACTAAATTTGGGATTGAGTAATAGGTTGAAGGCTAACTGATATAATTTTATTGACCTGTTCAAACATGAAACATTAATAAGAAGTAAATCTTTGTTTTTATGTACAAGGTAACATGGCAGTCTGAAAATAGGGGGTGTTTGTTAAAACAGTAAACGCTAGAGAAAGCAGTCTAATAAAAGTCAAAATGTTTAAAGAAGTATGAGTTACAGAAAGAGAAATAATATACAGCTGTGTTTGGTTTCTTTGGTTGTTCTGATCTATTAATTACATGAAGTCAAAGAATAAATCCCTAAATCAAGGGAAAATAATGACATCAAAGTTCCAAATAATAGCTGCTGAACAGTACACATTACCATTTAAAATTTTAAATTTACCTTCACTTTTAACTCATAGATAAAAGCATAAAAAATATACACCTTAATGGTGTAACATGATAAATATTTCAATACATGCATGTACTGCATAATGTTTACATCGGGTAAAACATATCAATTGCCAACATTTATTATATCGTTATGGGGAAACCTTTCAAAATCCTTTCTTCTAGCTTTGCAAAATATATAGAATATTATGGTTATCTATATCCGATGTAATCAGGGTTTTTATTAAGCTACATCTCGTGTACTCTTAAAGCACAAACTAGAATTTAAATTTTAACAGAGAATGACGACATCTGCGTTCCTAATTTCCCTGGGGCATGACTTGCATGGTGAAAGAACAGCTAAGACCTATTTCCTGGGATAGTAAAGGACAGATATCGATGTGACAGGCTTCCTTGGTCTTTACTGCTCCAAAAGATACGCGCATCTCACCTGTCATGCTTTGAAAATGTGCCAAGGGGCAGACAGCAAATCAGGCACATGAAATAACCTGCCTTTCAAATGGGGACGCCACAGGCTGCTCAAGTTAAATTGCTCAGCATCCCTGCTGAAATTGCGTGATGTATTTGAAATCACTCATGACAACTTCTTTGAGCTCGGATCACGTATCCCCTGTTGGGCTGCAGGATGGCTGATCTGTGCGGAGTGCTGCTCAGCCTGATGGTAGGACCCATCAGAGGCACATCATGCTGGCTCTTTTCTGTAAGGTTGGGACTTGGAGAACTCAAGACCTTAATTATCCATCACGATATAGAGGAATAATCTCTACTTTTTAAAATTTGTGACAGAAACAGAACTCATTATCTTCGTCCCAAAGCCTTGACAAAGGTTTCTGTAGTGTCCATAGATTTTCTTCTGTCTATCTCACCCAAAGAACTTGGAAATTACTGCTGAACTATTAATGCAATAATTAGATTGGAACAAACATAAATCCAAAGAAAATGACAAAATGCCTAATTCAGATCATTCATAGTGACTGTCCATTTTTTTTGTGACTGTCCTTTTAGTAGTTACATATTCACTTTGTGCCCTGCTACATTTTAACAATCCACTGGGAAACTGTTTATGAAGCCAGAGCCTGTGCATTTTTTAAATGTAACTGTGGGTGAACACATGCCATTTCTTTCTCAGTTCATTCAGTAAAATCTGAGCTCGGCCTTACTCATGGCAGTGTCTTTTACAGTCACTATTGCTGTCCCTGTCATTGCACCGCCAACTTTTGGCTTATGTGAAATTTCCCCTATTTTCAATAGCGAGACCTTTTAGTTTTATATCCTCACTCTATTTTTCATCTGCAGACTCCTAAAGGATTAAATTACACCAGGCTCTGATCTTTTTATGACTGCCCGTTGGAGCAGCTTTAAGATTACAAATTTTTAACAAAATGTTTACCATGTTGAAAGCAATAGAACACACACACACACACACACACACACACACACACACAAATATATTTCCAAAAAATGCATACACACTTCAGGAAAAGAAAAATATTATGGTGTTTTTCAACGGATGGTGCTACCCTGTTACCCTTATATGGGGACCTAGAGGATGTGGTATATCGCAGAAAACGTGCTACACTGCCAGCCCTTAGAGAAGAAACTGAAATGCATGCGCAGCAGTCTCAGTGGCCAAAGTCACCCAAGCAGCAGGTTGCTGTACTGGTAAATGTCTGGAAGCTGATGGCCACCATTTGAGCACATCTTGTAATTGTGGAGGGCAAAGGTAACTTGTATTAATCTCATAATGTCTCAATAAATTTGGTGTTAAAATACTTTACGCAATCTTTTCTTTTCCTGAAGTGTGTATACATATTTCGGGAACTCTGTACATATCATCCATACATACTGCATTTCTTTTGATTCTCAAAATAATCTCAGACTATAAATGCTATTATCAGTTTTAGACTAAGGTGAAAGAACACACAGAGGAGAAGTTTACAAATGAAATCTGAGATATAAGGCCCTCTGTATTCTTGTTTTGTGCTCTACCCATTTTTAATTGAAAGCTCTGCATCACCATTTACACTGCAAATAGGTTTTCATTATAAAATCTATTATCCAAAACCCACAAACTCTTTCTCTAATAGATTCCCATATCATGAAGACCTTTCTAAAACCTGCATATGCTTGTGAGTGACACTTCATATTTCAAATATCACCAGTGTTCCTGTACTGCTTATAGAATGGATTGCAAACTAGTCACTAAGCATGTCGTATTACTGGGATATTCCATGGATGAATATCATTTTCCAATATTCCTTTGAAAGCACCATTTGTCTTATGGTAACCAAATCCCCAAACACCTGCCATATCCCTTCTTGACTCTTCTCTTTCCTCAAAAAACTCAGAAGTCTCCAAGTACAAGCACTTTACCTCACTTGTAAAATAAGTCATTTTTCTTTCTTTTCTCCTCACTCTTCAGTCATAAAAATTTATTAAGTAAGATGTATTGTTACAATAATGGAATGACTGTTGTATGCGAGACTGCCATATATCTTATTACAGTATAGATACCTAGTCTTTAATATTTCAGCAACATTAAACATATATTACATAGAGAATGCATGCTAGCTGTTGGGGATGAAATAGATAAATCAGACACAAGCTCTTATGTGAACGAATTTACAATCTGTTAGAGAGAAATAGACATATAACTATACAAGTTCCCTGGAGTAGAACAGGAAGTATTCTCAAGCCAATTCTATAGAAACAAGATTCAGGTGCAAAGGCTACATATAGAGGAGAGGTCGATTCTCACCCTAAAATATGGACTATCAAAGAGTGATGTGAGACATGTAAACACACATGCAAACTCACACATGGAACATAAACACACACACACACACACACACACAGAGGATAATACAAAAAGGACAATTTGTGGAGAACCATGTTCCTAAAAGAGATAAGCAAAAACCAAATGCCAATATAAATCTAACCAACCACCCCAGCCCTGGAAAAAAAGAGAGCAAAATGACAGGGGGAAGATGCTTACAGCAAGTTATTTTCAGTTTTTGTTTGAAATGGGGAAGTAAAACATAAAAACTAAAAGTACTGTCATATTTCTGACCACATGGAGAACTATTTTTACTATGGGCAAGTAGCAATAACACATACATAACGAGAACTATCCTGGAGTTTTGCCATATTGCAGTTTTGAAAACAATGAGTGTCTAAGTTGACATAATTTCAGAAGCAATGTAATATTCAAGTTGGGTTTTTGTGGTCCTCCCTTCACAGACAAAACATGCTTAAAAACTTATTTCCTCCGTTTTTGAAAGAGAATACAAATTAGAAAAAAGTTGTATCTAAAAAGTTGGTATTGCCCCATCCTACAAATACATTCCTGTGTTTATCATTTTTATGCACTTTTTAAAAATATATTGTGTGTTTGTACATTGTGTATGGACATATCCATGTCTTCATATATGTATGTGTTTGTACACATTGATACATGTGTATATATGTATACTTTTTTACAAAATTGTGGCATATTCTAATGTATTTATGTCATACTTTTAGTCAAAATTGGATGTGGTTTTTATTCTTACTTAGGTTTTTTTTTTCTCTCTCTCTTTCTGTAGCTGAAATCTCTACTGTTATATAACTACATAATCCTTAAGGTCTTTATTCAAATGTCACCATTTCAGGGAGATTTTCTCTGGCCATGCTAACAATTTTTTTAATACTCCCTCAAATTTCTACACTGCTCTTTCTTGCTTTAATTTTCTCTTAATATATAACAACGTTTAATGCTATTAAAATACTTAACAAATATTTTACATACTTATTTTTTCTCCTCTACGTCTTAGAATTTTTCTCTACAAAGTCAAATATTTTTGTGTGTTTTGTTCAGTGATATATCCTTAGTGCTTAGTATAGAGTCTGAATTATAGTAGATAAATATTTGTTGATGAATGGATATAACAAAAGGAAGATTGTCAGTATTCCCTCTCAACTGGCAATATATGAAGAAATCAAGGGACAGGATTGTTCTCTCTCTTTATCTTAGGCACATACAGGCTACCTACATACCTAGAAATAATCTGTATGATATTTTGAAACACCCAGGAAATGTCTTAAAGCTAAATAGTAAAAATAAAGAGAGATATTTATATGTAAATCAAGAAATTTGTGATGGGCTCCTCAGATAGTCCATACTATTAAGAGTAGATTTTCTTTATTTTACTTTATTTTATTTTATTTTAATTTTATTGTATTGGTTCTTGTTATGTTACCCAGGCTGGCCTCAAACTTGTGGTCCTTCTGCCTCAGTCTCCCTAGTAACTGTGATTACAGACATGCAGCATCATCGCCAGCCACATTATACTTTAGTTTTTGCTGCTAGAGGGAATCTTCATCATTTCAGTGTCTTCATAGGTGTTAGAGAATTTTTTGTCCGAATTTATAACTGGAATATTTCTCTGACCCAAATTGAAACAAGTTTCTAGAGAACATCTATGTCAAACTTAATTTTAAATACATCGTGACATGTCATCTTGTGGGGTATTAGTGGGCAATTATTCCAAACTCATTACTTTATAGACAAAGAAACTGTGACCCAAAGAGATAGCATAGAAGGTCTAAAGTGATAGCTGGTTTGATTCACAAAGTCTATCAGCAATTTGGACCCAATATCCCCAATTCTGAGCATTAATATTAGAAAACTAACGAGATAAGTACCGAAGATATTTATATATAGAAGATTTTCACCTAGGAAAAGAAAGTGAAAAAATAAAAATAAATGATCACACTTAATCATTGAATGACACAGGTTTCGTTAAATAGTGTAGAGAAAAATCTAGATAATGGAGCACTGTGAAAACATTAAACATTTTAAAAATCTAATTACATACATTAATACAGAATTATATTCATAATGGATGGTAAATGAACATAAAATGTGTACAATATAATTTGATGTGAGTGCATGATAATCTGAAAATGAATATTTTTTTATAAAATAACAGACTGAACAAAATAACAGGCTATTACTGGCAATGTGAGAATTTTAATATTTATTAATACCAAAAGATTTATTTTTCTTTAATTTTTACACATTTTAACAGGTACATAACACATAAAAGTTATGGTATTAATAAGATACCACGTAATATTTGTTACATATATACTTCGTATGATATTTAAATTAGGTTAAACACATTTATTGCCTCAAATGTTTATCATTTCTTGATAGTAAAATCTCTCAAAATTTTTTCTTCTAGCTTTTTAAAATATATAGCTAATTACTGTAACCTGTGATCACCACAATACAATAATATTCTAGATCTTTTTACTGGTATGCAACTGTATTTTAGTGCACACTGATCAAACTTCCCTCAGTCCTCCCTTCCGCTACTCTCTCTGATCTCCTGTAACTACTGTTCCACTTTTAACACCTATGAGTTCAATGTCTATGAATTTTATAGATTCTATATATGAGTGAGGTTATGTGCTACATGTCTTTGTGTGCCTCACTTATTTAATTTAGCATAATAATCTTCATTTACATCTCTATTGCTGAAAATGACAAGATTTCATTTTTTTCCCTGTGCCTGAGCAGTATTTGTGACTACATGTCACATTTTCTTTATCTAGCTATCACTTAATGCACACTTAGATGGCTTCCCTTTCTTAAATATCGTAAATAGTGGTACAATGAACATAGACGTCTGAATGTCTCTTGGATATAGGCTAACATCATTTCCTTTGGATTTACGGTGAGTAGTAGGATTGCTGGATGACATAGTAGCTCTAGTCCTAACTTTTTGAGAAATCTTTATACTGTTTTCCATAAGAGCTGTAGTAATTTACATTCCAATCCACAGTGTGCCTGGGTTTCCCTTTCTTCACATTCTCACCAACATTTGTTATCTTTAGACTTTTTTATATTAACCATTCTTACTGGGGTAAAGTGATAGTTCTTTGTGGTTTTGATTTAAATTTCCCTGATGAATAGTGATGGTGAGCACTTGGTTCACATACCCATTGGGTATCTGAATATCTTCTTTTGATAAATGTTTAGTCAGGTCTATTGACCATTTTTATATTGGGTTACTTATTACACAGCTACTGAGTTTTTAAGATTCCATATACATTCCACATATCAACTTCCTGTCAGATGTGCACATTACAATTATCTTCCCCTGTGTTGCAGGCTGCCTCTGCTCTCTGTTGGTTGTTTTGCTGTACGGAAACATTTTACTTTCATGTAATCTGATTTGTTAACTCTTGTTTTTGTTCCCTATGCTTTGGGAGGTTTTTCTTAAAAAGGAAAAGACCCTTGTCCATTTCAATGCCAGGAGCACGTCTTCTACACTTTCTTCTACTAGTTTCATAGCTTCAAATCTTCTATTTAAGCATTTAATACATTTGATGTGATGTTTGCAAATAGAGATAGGGTTCCAGGTTCCTTCTTCTGTCTGTGTATATCCAATTTTCCCAACACTCTGTTGAAAAGACTGTGCAAAGATGTAAGCACTTTTTTTTAAAATCAGAATTACTGACTTATTACTTTTAAATTATCTACGTTCTAATAAGATGAAGAAAATTTACCTAATACTGGCTTTGGAGATTTCTTTTTAGTCTGGAAGGAATGTTTATATCATTCTCTACTACTCTGAATTAGATATATTTGGGTATATAGCCAACTTTGAGTAATTTTTCAAAAGAAGTAATATTATGAAGAAAAGTAACTTAAAAAATGAAATGTGTACAAAAATGAATATGGATTTTTAAAGCTCTGTCACTCTTTCCTACAATATTACAATCTCAGCCTTGAGCTACTTTCAAAAAACAGAGGCTGGAGAGGGGCTGCCCAAGAGTACCTCAGCAGGCTACCTGAAATAAAAATATACATCACAAGGTGACACCACCAGGGTTTAAAATTAAAAGCTAGTTTTATGCCTGAAGTTATAGTCATGCTCAGAGCCAAGCAGAAATAAAGGACCTAGTGGTACTAAACACAGATTTTTATACTAGTCTTATTTGTTCCCACACAACATTTCTTTCTTCTGGAGGTTTTTATAACCACATTCTGGAATCATTATTTTAAAGAAAAAACTAAGGCTTAGAAAGTCCAATGGGTCTAACAAATAGAATAGTATGTGTGAAAATTCAATTAAGCATAACTCCAAAATATGTGTCATCTCTACTAACTCTATAGAGTGTAATCAACAGAACTTCTTTACTGTGTTCCTTACCTTCAATAATAAAGACCCAAGACAGCAAATCAGCCTCTCTGGGGCTGTCAATATGGGAGACAGATACGAGCACAGAAAGGATTTAAATGTTCATTCAAAGCCCAGATTATAGAAGGTAAGTTTCTGAAGGGAAGAATCTCCTACCTCCTTATTGTTCTCTGTGAGATCCACTCATGAGCACCAATATTGGTGATTTGTGCCCAGGAAAGATTTTTTTAGCACATTTTAATATCTCATCTTTAGTGGGATGAATACAGAAAAGATGTGGGACTGCTATGGTTCTGAAAATATATGTAACAATAAAGAGGCTATGGGAATGCGCGAAATCCTCTGAAAATATTATATTCTAAAAGGATTGGCCACAAATCAATTCTCCAGCCAAAGTGCACATGGTGACTATATGGTGGCTGTATTTATTCCCAAGACGGCCATAAAAAGTTTCCATAGATTAGCATGTTCTAACAAAAGAAAATTATTTTTCCAATTGGAGATGAAAGTGTTACCAGGTTTGGCTTCCTCTGATGTTGCTCTCTTCAGCTTGTAAGTAGCCACCTGCTCCGTATGTCTTTACATAATCTTTCTTCTGTGTGCTTCCATCACAATCTCATCTTTTTTAGGACAATAGTCCTTTTGGATTAGGTCCCATCTTAACTAATTATTTAATGTCAATCACCTCTTGAAAGGCTCCATCTCCAAATGTGATCATATTTAAGCCTTCAACATATGAATTTTGGTGGAATACAATTCAACCCATATCACTCATTGTTCAGCTCCCTCAAATCCATGTTCTTTTGTATTGCATAAAAGTACATTTAGTCCATCATGACAGCCCCCTAATTCTAAACCTATTCTAAAAAGGAGAAATTGGAAAGAAGGAAGAATCAGAAATCTCAAGCAATTCAGAAACTCAGTAAGCCAAATTCTATTAGATTACAGTGTAAGGTTTGCGGATCATCCTTTGGCTCAACCTTCTGTCCTCTGAGCTTAGCAGACTGGCTTTCCTATTGTCAAGGCTTCTTAGTTGGTAGCCCATCACCCCTCAGTTGAGGCAGTAGGTCCATTTCGGAGGCTCTGCACAACAGATCCATCTCCAAAACCCTACACTGAAGCTTTGCCCCCTGGGCCCTGGAGGCTGCCACTGCCTCCACCGATACTAAGAAAGCAGCCAGACCTGCGGAGGATGGGAGGAGACACCTTCGCTTCTGACACTTCGGTGGCCATGGCAGCCCCGCTGATGTCGCAACCACCTTCAGCATTGTACATCCCTTTTCTTGAAGGATTATGCATGTAGGCAGCTGAGTAGATCTACCGGTCCACCCTATGGATTTTCCGAAGTCCAGAAGCCTTCTTCCTTTTTGTTCTGGCTCTGTCTTCTTCTGTAGCAGCTGGCAGCATTTATGCCGGGAGGGCTGACTGGATCCATGACTCATACCCATAATCTCTTCATATGAAATAAGAGCCACAATCTTGTTATCTTTTCCAGAACATGCATTATCATTTTTTTTCCAGTACATATTGATTGAGAATTGTCCAAATCTTTTAGTTATGGTTTATTTTTGCTTAACAAGTCCTTCAATTTGCATTTTACCATGAGCAGCAAGAAGAAAGCAAGCCATGCCTTCACCGTTTTAAATACCCTGCCTCCAAAAATGAACACAGTCCCATTCTGAGGTGCTCCTGCGTGGCAGTCCATCACTGCCTCAGTTCAAATAGGCAGCCCCACTGGTGAGGCCGTCTCATGGGTCCTCTGCTGAAGGTTCACCTGCTGGCACCAGAGACTACAGCGGGCCCGCTGACATCAAAAAGCTGTTTGACCACATGGTATTGGACACTGGAGGACAGGTGATCCTTGTTGTAAAGTAGGAAAGAATTAACTACACCATTAGGGATTCGGCATATGAATTTGGGGAAAGGGAGAGACCATCATAAAGTGATAAAAACACAAAATTTAATTTTTTTCTCACAGAAATTTGATTCTATTCTTTTGAAAATCATTAGTTACATACAAAACAAACACTATTTACTATTCACTTGCTATGGGCCACGCACAAAGAGGTGATTACTGAGTTGAACCTGCAGGGCTAAGAAGAAATAACTACAAAACTGGTAGAGGGCTATTGGGTTCAGGGAACTGCTCAAACGAAGACACCTCGAAGTGGAATGGTGCTGCGCATGTGCAGTGAACACATTTGGGTAAACCTGTGACCATGCTGGATGGCAGCAGCAGTGGGGCAGGCAGAGGAGTGAGGGACATTTCTTGATTATTGTTGGCGGAAATGTACTGTGGACATCACTGAGAAGTAATGCTGTGGTGGTAAGTCTGTGTCTTAAAAAACTTAAATCCAATATAATTGAAAACCTAACCCAAGGGAGAAATTGTAGAGCCAGGAAGGCATGGTCCACTTACTACTGACTTTATTCATTCTCCACAATATTAATAATGTCTATAATTTAAGCAAAAAGTATTAAATTACTATCAAAATAACACACATATTTTAAATTGTAGTTTTCACATTTTTCAGTATACTTAATTTAATAAATGTCAAAACTTTCATGCAAATAAACGTAAAATATCTAGATTTCATTTTTTTCAAAACCTCTACACGGAGTAATAAATGAAATTGGCCACTAAGAGACAAAAAGTGAAGGGTTTCAAAGAAAAAATCATTCCCTTAAATCGAAGGATACAGCAATAAAATTTTTATGTGGAAAAATACTGTCACCTTCATAGATTTGAATACTTTATAGACTTTCCAATTGTGTATAAGTTCTGTACAGTTCAAATAGTTTTTCACTGTATGGAATAAAGAAAAATGTACTACTGACAAAACTAAAACACACACTATGCTGTATCTTAAAGCAATTTTTGTTTCCTATAAAGGCTTTTAGATAAAATAGTACACACTAACTTTTCGTTAATAATATATGTTCACCACCAACTGAGACGTAAAGCTGAAACCAGTGTTTTCAAAAAATCTTTCCTTGTGAGGCTGATAGCCACTAAAAAAACACATACTGAGGGCATTGTATTCCCTTAACTGGACTACTTTGCATTGCACGTGATCACAGACTCTTAATATTAAATTTTTCTTATGTTTATTTACATGTTAGTACCAGATCAATTATAAACATCATAAGGAAATAAGACATTTTTCTACATTCTAGAAATTTTGAATCTAAGAGAAACGAGTATGAAATCGGTTTCTTTCCTTCACAGCCTGTTACAGTGAGGGGCTAGGAACAACAGTGTTCTTGATTTCTTAAATCATACTATAAAAATATTTCCCCCTAGTATGGACCTATTTTTTTTCTTCCATTTAATTCATAAACAAACATTTATTTCTACCTCTCACTTTTCATTTAAAAAACTACATTGTGGTTCTGTCTGTACAGGGCTTTGAAACATCTCTCATAATGGCTACCTAACTGTAAAGTTCAGTAAACCATGAATCAGGGTTATTCTCCTTGAACTGTCTGGAGTTGATATTCTTTGACATTCTATACTCCTCTAACTTGGCAGAATCAACTATTTTGGAAATCTCCTCAAACTTCTTTTTATTCTCATTAACCTTTGTTGATGCTTCCTTCAAAGAAGATGAAAGCACTTGTATTTCTAGGTTTCCAACCTGTTTTCTATCATGAATAACTTTCACTTTTTAGTTTCAGACATATTTTAATTTGACTATTCTATTTCAAAAATCTTTTTCAGGCATTTCCCTGTTGTAGAACTGCTATTAATTTTTTAAAAATACTATTAAAATATAACTTCACCAAAAAAAGCTTTGGCTCTTCCACTTGGAATCATTAAAATATCTCTATTCAGTTATTTTCCCATAGCACTGTTATCACATTATCATTATAACAACTATAAAATGATATTTTAATTGACAAAAGCCATTCATCTACTCAAAATTAATTTCAGGTTCTTTAAATGTATTAGATTGTGGAATTATTATAGATTGAGAACAGTGCAGCCAAGTGTTATATAACCAAGGCATGGGCTTTAGAATCAAACCACTGTGATCTGAATCTTAAGTATTCACTGCTTTCTACTGTGTGACTTCAGTGTTGTCACTCTGAAATGGGGATAAATGGGGATAACAATTAGATTCTAATAAGAATATAAGAATACAATATTGCACATAAAATTTGTGAATTACTTAACACTAGTGTTTGGCACAAGGTATTTGCTGAGTTAGTTTTAGTGGTTTTAATTCTTCTAAATTGACATAACCTCTAACTTATCATTGCTTTATAAATATGTCATTAACAAATGAATGAAAATAGAAACCTAATTCCTTTATGTTTCATTTATGCCTTGTTTGAAGAATATAATGCAAGCATCACTTCTAGTCTTAAAGTAAACTATAGGGCATAGAAAACCAAGGTACAGGCAACATTTCCATAAAGTCAAATGCAGATAGAGACAGAAAAAGGCACATAGAAGGGATATTCTCTAACCTCCCTAACAAACACGTTTCTTGACATGGTTTATCAAATAAGCTGTTAGTGATTTTAAACTCTTTTGTCTCTGATGATACTCAGTTAGAATGGAAAATGGGAAAAAAACATTACTGTGGAAGGCTGCATCCATGAGGAATTATTACTCAGGTGACAGGGAACATTCCCTGACTAGAAGTCATCCTGGGAGCTCTCTATAGGGGAGAGGCAAGGTGAGCTTGAATGTTTGTGCCTCTTTTGTGCCCAGAAACAGTGAGACAGTGGTAGGATGAAGAGGACTGGGATCCAGATCAGAATTATGGTTTTCTAAAATGAAATAATATAAGCCTTTGATCAATTTTTGGCCAGGGATCACCCTGGATATACTAACTCTGAAGTATCAGTGAATCGTTGTTTTCTGTAGCTTTCCCTCCAATTTCACTGCTGTGTTCAAGCCATTGGTTTACCCTTAAAGTGCTGCCACCTTTCCTGGGGTCCCTGCTGCTGATCTGTGAGACTTTCTTCTACCTCCCGACAGGCACCACCTTCAAAATCGAACTCCCACAGCTCAGGCCTTTGCCTCAAATCTCTGGGAGCTCATTATGAGGGAAGCAGGGGAGTCTGGGTAACGAAAAATCTAAATTTTAATACAACTGTGCGTCAAGACCTTTACTGGATACGCTGCCATCACCACAGTGCACCTATTATCAGACCCGAGCCAGAACTACTAGGATATTGGGAATTAAGGAATGTGCCAAATACAATCTCGCTGTAAAGCTCAAGCACATATTGCAAAAATAACTCTGCCGTGATCACCCCAGAGGCGATCATTGAAAGGTTTCAGGGGAAATACAAATTTATTTTTCATGGACATTCAAAACACCACAAACTGAATCAAGAAAAAAAATTTAAACTATAAAGGACTTAAATTTCTGTAAATATTTTCATAGGAACGTAATTCCTCTGTTACAAAATTTTACTGATGTCAGCGAAAATTTTTACTGATAGTTTCTAGTGAAATTTTAGGAAATCAAATATGGTATTATTCCATCAGTTTTTGAAATGAAAGTCAGTTAATAATTTAAAGAATCATCATTCTAAATCTAGTATATAGAGAGAGCCCTAAAACAGTGGTTTCTCTACTTCATGAATTAGAAGCTCCTATTCTAGCAAATGCGTTTTTATTATTAGACAGTTTCACCAGCTTTCTTATTCTATCTCTGTTATATTTCTAGATTGTCTAGCAGTCTGTGGTACACACACTTATGGGTGAACGGAGCAAAGGTTAAGTGTATGACACAGATGGGCCCCAAGATTAAGTATACACTGTGAAATGCATGTGGATGTTCATGATTTAAACCAATGAACTGTGGCCTGAAATGATGTCACACGAAGAGCAGTGGTAAGTGGAAGGTTAAACCTACTTGCATCTCGGCTCATTAAACGCAGTTAAAGTGCAAATCCCCTCATTCTGACAGTAGTGATCACAAGGGTTCTCTTTCTGGTCACAGCGCTGACTTTTAAACCCCACAGAGCATCTGCAGAATTTCAGTAAAATAGAACTAAATAAAGCGTCTGACTTTGTTTTGCCAAATATGCTTCAAATTTATTTTATACAGAGATTGTAACATGAATAAGAATGTTCCCAGGTATGCTCATTTCTGTCACACACATACATCACATGCTACTCTGACAAGGTGGGGAACAGGATGAAGGCGTGGGTCACATATGGGCATCATCTCTCTGATCCCTCATGGCTGAAATAAGACTCAATACCATGACCACGAATGCTGGGTGGTTTTACATCATCTGCTCTGGGCATTCACGTAATTGAGAGGGGAAAATATTAAATTTCATATTTTCTCTGGAACACTAAGAATCTCCAATACTTTTACTATATGTTTAGAAACCCAGACTCGATATACAGTGTTCTAAAGGAGTCAGGGGCTTAATTGGTTTATATAATATAATACTCTAAGTCTGATAGAAAAATCAAATAGCATTATACATTTGAAAAGATATCTCAAGCTCTTTGGAAAGAATGATGAGAAGTACAAGAGATTCATGAAAGATTATCGTCAGGCTTTATAAATCTGATAAGGTCAATAAAATGAGAACAATTTTCCCTGGAGTTTCTGAGTTCAAAGAGTTGCAAATGTCTGAAATGGCATGATGCTAAGAACTGAATGAGCTCTTTACTCATGAAATTATTAGCAAATTGATGAAGGAGATTCTGTAACACGTGAGCCAATGAAGGACAATACTTGATCGGAGGTGTCCATGAAACACTCATTTAAAAAGTGTTACCCAAGAAAGGAGAGAATAGAAAACAGATACCACGTACATATAACATCCTACTGTAAATCACCCACAATGTTATAAAATACTCACAGACACACAAGGACATTTGTCTCGGGGTCCAGCTGGCACGTGCCCCCATTGTAACAGTAGCCATCACATAACTGACAGCTAGGGGCGATCTTCCCATTAGTGCAGCTGCAGCACCCAGAAAAACAAAACAAAACAAAACACATTGTTACTGGCATTCATATTTTTGAAAGCAAACACAAAATCTCCCCAGATAAGAATATTTATATTTTCAGGAAGACAGACTTGCTGGTGGAAGTGTTTTATTTATTTTTTTATAAGAATGAAGACAGTTAATTTTTTTTCTTTTGATAATTTTCAAATTTTCAATCCATTTGCCTACTATAAAAAATTAATATAGCTAGATTATGTGCGAAAAATATACTCTAAAATTTATCACTTAACACTTCAGAGAGACATGAACTTCAGTATCTTGTGCTTTTTTTAATATATGAGTAGGATTTAGTGATATCTGTAAGAATTACAAATCACATGATCAAATAGTATGGAGAAAATACTTACAGATTTTCGTCTGGAGAATTTCATCCAAAATAATGTTAGAAATTTTAGACTCTCATAATTTGTAAAAAATCGAAAATTACTCTTCAATCTCTTTTTTCCTACTGTTTACCTTGGACTATATATTACAATTAATGTCAATGTCAAAGTTGTTTTATTCTAGCAGAAAAAATTGGAGTGACTCACTGGAAACTTAAGTAGTAATGTTACAGAAGCAACATGTAATATGGCAGCAAAATAATGATGCAAAGTTTCCTAAAACTTAGGGACACATTCTAACTCACAGCCACATTACATGTTTAAGATAAAAATAAATGTGCTATTGTTACACTAGAAAAAATGAGCCATAATAATAATAGGAAAAATGGAAAAAATTTTTCCATGTCACATTTTAAAGCAAACACTTGGATTAGGCAGTGGTAATTGTTGTCAGAAGAGACAAAGTGTATCAAAATCCCATACCCCTTGGTCAAAATCAGAATTACAATAAATCATGCAAAGAATTCTCATCAAATGATCCTGCTAGTATTAGGCACTATGAAAAGTCAATGGCATCATAATAAACCTGGACAGTTTCTTCCCAAAGAAATCAGGATGTGATATATCATTAATAGATCAAGTAAATCTACCCCATGATGGGTATCAAACCATAATTCCTAATGTAGGATGCCTGAAGATATGTTCATCAAACCGTAATTCCTAATGTAGGCTGCCTGAAGATAAATAATTAGCAATCCCGTTGTTCATTTATGCTGTGCTTATTCATTTGACCTCATGTGGACTCTGGAGCTGCAGGAAATACACAGAACTGCTTATAAATTTTGTATGTGTTATATTTGAAGCAATTTCTAAAAAGCTTGGGCTCAACAATCACTTTTCTGGCCAAGATGATCAGTAAGACTATGTTTCTTAGGTATCATGAGATGTGAAGTAGGGATGTGTGAAAATAGAACCAGTCAAGTGGCAGGCGAGAGTGGCCAAACATTGCCAAGACTTAGCAGAGAAAATGACACCCTTTGTAGACCTATATAGGAATCCTAATTTGGACGCAAAGTGAGTCTAGTATACAATCAGAGGCATTGGTGTCTGATATGTTAAATTGATCAGAGGGACTTTTCCTTACCCTCCATATACAGCCTGCTCAAATATCAAAGAAGAAAGAGTTACAATTTTTGGTCCTATCTAAAGGACAACATCAAAGGGGAAAATTACATCACTATTTATTAAAAAGTTTTCTACAAAAAAGATAACTATATGTATATATATATATATTTACACTTGTTATTTAAAGAAGGAAACAAAAGAAACTTCTAATTTTTTTTAAGTCATGACTTCCAAAAGCTATAAAATATGTTGCCTCTTTTTCCTTCTAAAGATTTTGTTTGAATCAAAATTAAAGACAGAAGTCTATAGATATTTTCAATATGAAACACAGGTCATTATATTGCCTTAAATGTACTGTCAATATTTTATGGAAATTTTCGTAATAATTTTCTTTTTTTAGAGACATTCATGATACATACAAACATAGGCATGTACTTTGGGATATATCATTTTCCAAAGTTAATTACCAGTACACACAAAGAATTTTCATGACATTCGACATCAAAAGGGATATTGGGGCCACTCAAGATTATGATCGAGTCTTTCTTCAATACTTACTTTGACTTCCAGTAATATGTAATTTGCTCTTTTTAAAATACTATGCTCACTGTATGTAATAGGCTACAGAGTCTAATTTAGAGTTCATAGGCTGTGTATTAGAAACACAATTACATATTTGTAAATACAAATGTATTTGGTGACTTAAATTTTCCTACGTAAGTGCAATTGATTTACTCCCATTTTACTGGAATTTTGTGTTAGTGTCTTCTTTATCTTTGAACCAGAAATACTGACATTACTATAAATTTCATCTTGAGATGAATGTTCCCATCAAAATGACAAGAAACTAATCATCTGAAGTATCTCAGAATCCCTAAAGTATTCTATCTGTATTGCCATCCTCAAATGTTACAGAGAGATCTGATCTATTAAGTGAAATAATATTTCTGTTTTTAAAGTTTCACTATCCATTCATTTTAGGAAATATTATTTATTTTTTTCCTATATAAACCTTTACCGAAAGATCTTTTAAATAGTTACAAAAATTACTGTTAGGTCTCAATAGCCTGTTCAAGTTCTGAGAATCAAATGTTTTCACTTCGAAGAAGTTAAATTTTCCTGCTCTTTATTCCATACGGAGGCTCTAAATTCTGCTCCTTCTTCCCCATATGAAACTTTCTTATACAACGGAAACAAAGTGTGTGACTCTGTACAGGCTTTCCCAAGGAAACCAGGTGGCTCACTGTCACAATTCCTTGAGTAAGTGGAGTAGATTATAAAAAAGAGCCTCAGCCTATTCTGACGTGGTAACCTGGACATCAAGAAAAAAATATGCCTTAAAATTGAAATAAAGTTCTGCAATTCTAAGATTTCATCACAAAAACTGTCGACTTTAATAAGCCAACATGATCGGGGTAGTTTATATGAGTGTGTATTTTGCTTTTATGTACTTATCAAAGATACATATTTATATATTGCTTATATTTTCATTTGCTTTACTTAAAAATTAATGTGCTTTGAAATGACCCAATTTTCTAGTTTGAGTAAATGTCATTTATAATGATAACACAAATCATATTTAGAGTACATTCTAAAATGAGAGTAAATAAAAAAGAAAAAAATGTTGACATTGTCTGTAATAAAATTTTATCGGGCCTTGTCTGGCAGAGCAACATAACTCGTCGGGCACCCGGGGGAGCTCGGTGGACTCCGCGGCAGGGACACTTTACGGCACGCTTTTCTATCTCCTGTTCTCATTTATTATACTTGTAAGCAAGGCGAGTGACAGAATCCAGTCCTCTAGAAGCCCTTCTTTTAAAAGGATGTTAAAGTAGTTTGGAGTGAAGATTGATCTCTAACCTCAGTGGCATAAACTTATTTCATGATAGAAACTGAACAACATTCCTCTTACCCTCTAGCTGCTGTATTTTGTTTTTCATTCACTTAAAGCCAAAGATCAAACAGCAATGGAACGGAAGTCACACTTGGACATTTTTATGCAGTTGTTTCACAGAACACACTGTTCCTTTTATCTATTTTTTTATTATCATGCCGAAGTCAAATTAAGAAAAAGCACCATTTGCTCTTCCCAAAGGATCATTTATAATAGAAATACTACCTAACTCACTGTCTTAATATTTGTGAAACAAAAATCTGAGTTATTTTGCATTGAAAAATACTACATATAGGTTTTTCAAAGTAAGTTACATTTCAGTTTTTTTTCTTATTCTTAGGTTTATTCTTTATAAGAAATAATCTGACCACATTATAAAGGATTTTTATGGTCCTCAGATGTTCGTTACAGGCGTTGAAAAAGTTTAAATGAACTGAACTTACTTTCTATATTTTTAAAAAAATGTAATGATTGCAATATAGAATTTTATAATCAAATAATTTACAACATTTCACAGCTTACAGTTCAATGTTGTTGAATTGCTATGCCCTTTTAGGTTCAAATGCTTTTATAAATTAAACTAGATGTCCACTTACTTGCAAAATATATCTTCATTGTCTTTATTTATAATGCAGTGCCCCCCATGGCATCTTACACACTTGTCAACCTCACATTTTGGCCCTTCATAGCGTGGTGGACAGACACATTCCACACTTCCATCATCGCCGATGGTACATGATTCAGAATTCACACAATAGTGGTGGCATACATCTAGGAAGAAGGCACGATGGAACAATTAAAATATGTTGCGAAATCTTTTTCTTCAGTCACAACAAATGTTATTGTATCATTTAATACTTAAAAATGGCCAACCAATAAGCAGATTAATTTACAAAAGCAGTTATAGTAATAAGCAAACTAGCCTTCTCTGGTAATGTTACAGAGTCCTCTTTTTGTCTAAATTAGGCATCTTTTCATCTGGTTAAGTGTAGAGTGGTTATATTGACATACCTTAGATGACAAACTCTTGGTTCTGAGTTACATAGTTTATCAAAGCCCCTTAGCTTTCAACTTTTTAATGATAGAACTATGATTTGAAATAAGAAGTGCTCATCATTTCCTTAGATATCAGATATTGTTGATCCCCTAGATAGAAAGGCCTCTTTCCATGCAGAGAACAGTGCAGGCTGATGACTGGGGGACTTCTACCTCTGCTCCATCCTTGGGACTGTGGAAAGACTGCTCTGTGGATAGGTGCCAAAACAAGTGCCTGGATTTCTAAGTACTTGAACAAAGATGTGCTTCTCAGGAAAGTCCAAGAAGAGAGCAAACTGGGATTGTAACTGATCCTTTGTGTGTCGTTGGAGGTAGTAAGAGAAATCTAGGCTGTTGCCCTCCCCTGAGGTGAGCACTAACCTGCCCATTACCCAAAAGGAAAAACTTCCTATATTTTAAGACTCTTGTTTTAAAAAATGTGTCATACTAAACAAAACAGACAAAGGAATTCCTCCCACAAACATTTCTATACCTCTTGAACTTGTACAATACAACAAAGGTCACTTGATAATACAAATCACTCTACGATTAGATGTTTGGCTTCAGTATTTTGACAAGCAGAAAAGTCTCTATGTATATCTACATATGAATATATAATAATTTACCAAATTTAAAATATTGAAATCATACTAAAATCTTAAGCAAAAGAACTGATTAAATTGATCCTGGAATTTGTGTTCATGAGCAGCAATTTCCTTTCAGCCATCTAAATGTAGAGATATGCTAAGTGAGATCAGCTAGATACAAATCACAATTTAGAAAATTTTAACCTGCTGCATAACAATTATAGTGGTTGAAGAAAATTAAAATACCACTTATAATTCTCATGTTTGTATGTTTATTTAGCTTTTTATTAAATCAGACAGTAATTAAATTTATTGACAGGCTTGCTTTATATTTATGGAAATTTATTTCAAGCATTCTTATTCTTGCGGCTGCATTATGCCATGTATCCTCATTTAGATTCAACGTTTAAGAATATGGGTCTAGATCATAAGAAAGAGAGTAGCACTCTCAGTGGGTTAGAGTTGGAAGTCCAAATTGTGCCCCTGCACTGTAAACTGCTCTCTGTACACAGTACATCAATGGGAAGTGTTTGTTTTTCAACCTAAAGTTATGTAAGACACATTAGCATGATTTAGAAATTCTAGTATACTTTGCTAATAAGGCTGAGTAGTTCTTTTTTCTTTTTAGATATTTTAAAAAAATATTCAAGATTCAGTTTCTAGGCTTTAAAGAAAACTCTCCACCCTTTAATGCTACAGTATTTTTCCTCACATGTCAGCCATGTTAAATGCAGTTCATTGTCCACAGTGTAAACATGGAATCTGAAGAGTACAAAAGATGTGTTCTGTCTCCTGCAGTTAAACTCAAGATCCAAAACATGTGAAAGCCATTGAGTTACATATTTAGCTGGATTGTTTTCTGCACCCCTCTTAGGATTCTAGAGCTTATCCCTTGATTGCATATAAAGCCTTGTCCATCCCCATGACTCTCCCTTCTTCTCTTCTCTCTTTTCTTTCTTTATTTCTTTTTGTCTTAAATCATTCTCTTTTACTAATTTGTAACTCCAAGACTCCTGAACTGAGGAGAAAGCAGATGTTAGTAAGGGAATTTAGTCTCTGATGTTTAAGTCACTACAGAAGCGTTGGATACTTGTAAATTGGAAAACAAAATATTATAATCCCCTTAAGTGTTCTCTGCTGTTTCAAGCATTACCACGACATGAATCATATGAGAGTGGACCAAGAGCTGGCAATGGGGGTGAGGGGAAAAGGGGGACAGGACAGCACGATGAAAGAACTGAGATGTGTTATGTACATGTACCAAATCGCCACAAAGAATGTAATTATTATGTATTCCAAACATCTGCTAATAAAAAATAAAAATTAAAAATAAATTTAGAAAGGAATTTGAAATATCTGATGGAACTATTTTCAAATTGAGAGACTCAACCAAAAACTAGTTTCTCTATAATTGTCTCAATATCATGACTGCAAACCTTTATAAGTCATAGCGATATCACATCAATTTACTCCTTATTCTCTTCTCAGTTATAATCCACTTTCAGTGACAAGCATCTACATAAATTGGTATAAATATACACCATATTTTCATCAGAGTTACCTCTCTGCATACTCTCCCATAATGACTGTCATTCACATTTAAATTCCAAGTGTCACTTCAGCTATTCAATAAAATGAATACTTCGTTAGCACTTCCCAATCTAGCAGAAGTCAGTTTACCAAGTTAGCAAAATATGAATAATAACCTATGAGAAGGCTTCTTCAGTATATGATTGTTCACTTGACATCTAAGGCTTCTGACCCTGGCCAAATAAACTGAAACTAATAGAGACGCCGATGGGTCTCTAGACAATCACTTTTCTTGTTCTAGTGCCCTGATACACGGTTATTCAGGAGAGGTTACCACTTGAAGCATCAAAAATACTTTAAAACCAGTTACAGCATTCTTTCTAAAAGATGCACATTTTCTAAAGTAAAATACATTGTTTTTTTTAAAATTCATTTAACACTGTATTAATTATTTATATGAACTTACCTTTGCAAATGTTTTATTAATTTCTCATTTTTCATATTGCAGCATTGCTAATGTTATTGAACAAGAAACAGCAGAAAAATCTAAATAAAAACAGTTCCTTTAAAAATATGTGAGACATGTTTAAATACCACATTGTTTCTCTGGTGTGAGAAACTGAAAGTGTAAATCAAGAGTAAAATGTATTATATTGGGAAAGGGAAGAAAATGTCCAAATGGGAAAGGGAACAAGGGAGGGGGAAAGGAACGGAGGGACAAAAGAAATAAAAAATGGAAGGAAAAAATGGAAACAAAGGTTTTGTAAGTAAGGAGGGAGGAGGGGGTGAAGAAGGGGAGGGGAATGGGAAAAAAAGAAGCAAGAAGATATATCATGCACAGGTACAATCCCCTATGATGAAGGTTATCACTATGTACATCTAAAATGTACAATTAAAATAAAAATTTAAAAAATAGGTGAGAAAAAAATATGGTGGCTGGTTATTATAAAAGTACATAGCACAGAGATTGCCTTTTACCGTCTCACACAAATGCACACACACATACACACACACACATGATTTTTTATTTTGTAAGTATTCCTTCTTCACAAACAACCATCTTCTTTTTTCAAGTTTTAAACTTAGCTTAATTAAAAAAATAAACTTAGCTTAATAATTGTCAATAAAACACAGCTTTTGAAAAGTGCTAAAGCTTATAGAAGACTGGTTAGAAAGAAAATGCAGGCGATCCACAATTATGTGTTGGGGGTTAAAATAGGGAAGAGACTGAAGATAGAAGAAAGTGAAAGAAGACTGAAATTAGAAGATTCTGCGATGTTTGGCATTAAGCAGTCACTAGGAGAAGTTTGAATTTGTGGAAATGAAAGCTGAGAGAACATCACAGTTGATCAGTTCTTAAACAGCAAGAGTAATTTGACCATGAAAATGAAATGGAAGCAGTATCCACACCCACAATTGAATATATGTTGAGAACATGCATGCGTATAACCATACAATAAGAAATTTAGCACAAGCCTAGAAATATTTTGAGACTGGATACCAGCTCTCAGAAAATATGTCTAGCAAAATGTACAATTTTATTATCAAAGTAATGAAGTCTTCCTTCCTGTGGAATGTACTGTGTCAAATATTTTGAGTATTTCACTGACCTGAATGGCATAACAATTGATACGTTCTGCATATGACAAAAAAGGGTGATAATGGAATGTAATTAATCTGTGCTAAGAAAGTAAATAATAATGTGATAAAATAATTCTTCACATTCACAATACAAAAACAGTTACTACCTCCACTGGGCAATTACGCTAAGAGCTACCTAGGAGCAACAAATACAACCGTGTAATCAAAGGACAATGATGAATATATAATTATAGAATATTCATATGATAATTAGGTAGATAGTAACTGAAGATAAGTGGTAGCTATTTTCTGTAACAGAAATGAAATAATTTTCAAAGATCATTATTGCATTCTGTCTTTGTCTCATTGTTTCTCAATTATTCTTTTCCAAAAAAAAAAAAAAAGAAAGAAACAGAAATACAGGGAAATACTTCTTCTTTTAATCTTGTCACAGAAACAGAATACATAAAATATATGCATGTATTGATCTACACACAGGCTTATAAATATTCACGTGGTGCTAGATAACCATCATGTTTCTAAATGGATTCAACTTCTTTCCCAAATATTCCCTTCCATGGAAGAGTAATTGTCAAGACATTTAGTTATTAACTCATATATGCAACTGAGCTTTTTACATTGGAATACTTAGTGAAGTGTGAAATGTAAAAAGAAGAAAACCAAACTGAAATAATGCCAGGTAAAAAGTGGCTGAACATAGTAAGAATAATGGTGTAACTTTGACCTGTAATAGAGATTGTTATTCAAGGGAAACTAAACCATAATAGAGGTGTTATTCAGGGGAAACTAAACTATTAAATTACAGAAATGTACATTTATTGTTCTAATCATCGGATTTTGATCTTGTGTTTAAAATTAAGTTCTGTGAATTGGCTTAAAATTCATATTTTAAGTATGAACTTGATAATTTAGGAATGCACACATACACACACCCACATATGCACATGAAAAAAATTAAGAGTAGAATTGGATTATATTTACAGTGAAAACTTGGCAAGTTTAACAGTGCATATCCCCATGCATTCCGCAACTGAGGTGCCGTGGTTAGTACAATTCACATTCTACTTCCACTGTTACTTAATTGTGTCCCAGGAGCAGGAGGCTCTAAGAATTCTACTAATATTCTCCCTGCAGAGAGGCTTATGGGCACTTTCATATATTTATAAAATTCAAAAGAATTTCCAGGATAGTCAACAACAGTATTTTATGAACTTTTGATGAATACTTTTATCAGGCTGACATAATAAGAAAAAGAAAATATTGGTTAGAATATAACATACTTATAGTCTCAATCAATCCAACTTTCTTCATGCTAACAATGTGACGTTACCTGACTTATGTGATTAATTTCTCTAGGATCTCCTCTGGGCACCTTTTATTACACTAAATCATGCTAAGATTATGTCATGCATCCTTCCTCACCCTAGATCCCCAGCAGGACTTCTTTTGTCTAGATCCCCAGCAGGGCTCCCTTTTCTTAGATCCCCAGCAGGGCTGCCCTTGTCTAGATCCCCAGCAGGGCTTCCCTTGTCTAGATCCCCACCAGGGGTCCCTTTGTCTAGATCCCCAGCAGGGCTCCCTTTGTCTAGATCCCCAGCAGGGGTCCCTTTGTCTAGATCCCCAGCAGGGCTCCCTTTGTCTAGATCCCCACCAGGGCTCCCTTTCTCTAGATCCTCACCAGTGTTCTCTTTCTCTCTCCAAGGCCAACTACAACTTGCTTTGAGTAAAATGGTAGGATTAATGTTTGTAATGTCAATGAACACTCATTTTTAGTTCTCTTCTACATTCCCAAAACATATGTTCTGGATGGTACAATTATTTTTTTATAGGTGAATAAATTGAGGCAGAAGAAATTAAGCAAGTTGCAAAAGATCACACATGATTGGAATTTCAAAACCAAACAGACCAGTTATTTTTTTTTTTTTCAGTATGTCATACATTTGCTCAGAGAGGGAAGAAACAGATCTACAAACTAATTGTGAATATCTCTGTTGTTCTTTTTCTGCTGTGTGCAATTTAAATTGAAAGTGTTTCTGCCTGTGAATATATTAGGGACCAACCACCATTTAGTGTCACAGGGCCACGTACAGAAAAAACAGCAGACCCAAGAAAATACGAATGATGCAAATTAACTCCATACTATCAGAGCCCAGGGACACAACATTGCCAAACTTCAGCCAGAGACCCGCCTTTCAGGTGTCAATCTCAGCTCCTGCTCCAACCCAACTTAGATATTTGTCTCTCTGTCCATTGATAACTGCCTCACAGTACTGAATTTAAACTCCCATACTTGAAGGAAATAATCATTAACACTGTCTAAGCAGCAAGCTGTATCATGTACAGGTACAAATTCCCTAGGATAAATGTTATCATTATGAATATATAAAATGTACCACTAAGATAAAATAAAAAAAAATGTCTATTCATTTTCAGGTACAAACAACTCTGGGTCATTCCAGAGACAGTTAAAAAAAAAAAAAAAGTCAAAATAGCAGCCAAGAAATCGTAAAGCAAAATGTGCGTAAAGCATTACCCTTACTTAATGCCTAATCTAGGGTGAAAACATTTGGAAGTTTTCTGGTAATGTGTTGACAACCTTAAGTAGGTTAACAAGAGTGATTGTGGCTTTACCTTCCCTAGAGATATACAGCAACAAACAAGAGTCATTTTTCCATCAAGCAAGGCTCAGCAATCAAAATGCATTCAACAGTTTGCATAAATTTGCTTAGGATGTCATGAGTGTTGTCTTTGAAGGATTAAATCAGAAAACAGAAAATCAGGATTAAGAGATATTAGAATTTATTCATTTTTACATTCCTCAAATGTTTTACTTAGTCTAAAATATTTTAATAATTAAACTTATTGCATAGTTCTAAATATATCTTCCAATTTCAGAGCTGAGTTTCATAAAGTAGGCAAACACTGAATCCAGGTATGCCAATTAAATATTCACTAGGGAAAAAGTGTGTGCAAAAATCTGATTAGAGCTGATAAATTTTTATGAGGATAACAAGTCAAAGAAAATTAGCATTTCATAATTTAACAATAAAAATAACAATATATTTGAAATATTTCTATAATAATGACTATATAATTTTAAAGAATAAAATCTTTCCTGAGAAAATAGTGTCCTTTCTGAGTGTCCATATAGAAGAAAAATGTAAAATTCAGAAATCCAAATTAGGAACAATTTGATTTGAGTGAGTAGCTCATGGGATGAGACTTAATAAGAACAAGCCTTTAAATTTTGGACGAACTGTTATTGCAAGACGAATGTGAACAATGATGGCATCAAAAATTTGAGAAGCAGTGAAAAATAACTTATACAATTATTATGACGATGGTTGTTTAAATAGAGATACCCGTATAAAATGTGCTCAACTATTGTTTAGAAACAAAACTCTGGATTATTTGTCTATTTTTAAAGCAGTCTAGCTATAAATTTTTTAGCAAGTAACTTTTTTTTTTAGCAAGTAACTATTTATAAAATGATACAGTGATTGAGACTTCTGAGGAAGCTGAGTTGCAGATGAAAACTATATATAGTTTCTCAGATGAAGTAAATAACTATATGATGGCTACAAAAGAATGAGAATGAATCCTGCATGTAAAAGCAGTACTTCTTGGATCATAAATAAGCCATGTGCCATATTTAGGCCTTCATTTATTTTTCAGCATATTGTATATGTATTAAAGTTCAGTTAATTTTGGCATAATACATTTATTGACCCATACTATGTTAATAACATCTACTGTGTTCACATTGTCCATGCGTCCAGAGTGCATAAATTCTGAAAGAATCCTCAAGGCTAATGGAATTGACTGTGATGTTTACTCCTGATTGTCAGTTTGACTAGATTGAGCAATGACTAGGAAATCAGTGCAGCATATTTCTGAGTATGTCTATCAGGGTGCTTTCAGAGATAATTGGTATGTGGTACAGCAAACTGAGCAGGGAGATCCACACTAAACTTAGATGGAAACATCCAAAACGGTGAGGGCCAAAGGGAATGAAACTGGGAAAAGGAGGAAGTCCACTAGCACAGGGGCGCATCCACTCTTCTCCCCAACTGCCATGAGGCGAGCAGCTTCCCTCTGCCATGTCCTTCTGCCATGATGTTTTGCATCACCACAGGCCTAAAAATAAAGGAGCCAGCTGACCATGAACTAAACACTCTGGAACCATAAGCCGAAATGAATTGTTCATCCTCCAAGTTGTTTTCTCGTGTAGTCACATAGTTTGTCACAGAGATGGAAAGCTCACTAAGGCATTTACAAGAACAACTACAATATTTTTGAAAACCCAATACATGGCATTACTTAAAAAAAAAAAAAGTCTATTCAGACCACAAATGAACAAGTCATCAGCACTGAATGGATGATAATTATGGAAAAGACCATTTCAGATGGCAGCTTCATAAAGACAATTACTGTTGTCATGCTGTGGCCTCTATTTAAAGAAAATATATGGCCATGATACACACAACTGTATAATTCCTGCTGCCTACTTGGCTCTCTCTTTCTTTCTGTAGCTCTGTCCTTTTCCTCCCTTCCTGGCCTCCTTTCCTTCCTCTGTTCCTTCCTTCACTCCTTGCTCCCTTTCATTCTTCTGTTTTTTTCTTTCTTGTCCCCCCATCCTTATTTTCTTCCTTCTGTTATTCTGCTATTCGATCCATTTATATCTAAATGTGAATACACTTACATGTGCTCTTCTTCAAGTTTCCCTGCAGTATCATTGTACCTTCCAAACAGAAACTATGAGTATATGGACAGATGTACAGACAGACAGAAAGATCCATCCATACACAAACTTCTGCAGACTTTTTCTTTTTTGTTTCTGCCATCATACTAATTCATTTCTATCAACTGAATTTCAAGAAAAGCTTGCTCCAGATCATCACTATAGATACTGAAGTTCTCAACACTAATATATGAAGCACAAATTATTTCTTTAAGTTAAATTAGATCATTCATTACTATGGACTTAGATATCGATACTCAAGTGGTTTAAAAATTCAAATTTACCCACTTAGCTTTTAGAATAATCATCTAGTGCTATTCTAAAATAAGTGACTTCTTATTATCAGGATGGCGATACTTATGATGTGTATAATTCTATGAGGCAACCCACACTAGATGGAATTTTTCCTGATAGTTTTTTAAAAATACATTTGTGCAGTCATATTGAGAAAAATTACTAGCTATCTTTAGCATTTCCCTTTGACTTAAATTTGTTCTTTTCATCGTTATATCACCTGTTGGAAATTTTAATGGGTTTAAAATTATATACATTTGTTCAAATCAGATAAAATATTTTACAGTATATATTTTTGCAAACATGTGAATTATATTAAATCCATTAATATACAGATGGTGTTTATTCTATATTCTATATTTGGTGGCTTTTCACATAAACAAAGTAAATTATAAATTGTCCCTCTTTCCTCTATTCTTTTATAAAGTGCAGCTCTGTGGAATTATGCTTTTAAGATCTTGAAAATTTAAACTCCGCTGGTGATGGTGAGTCAAACTCTCCTGCAATTCTTATCAATCAAAACAAATGCAAACTTCCTCTAGCAGTATATTAACTACTAGAAGGTGTTATACATTTTGAGGACATATGTAGTACATATAGTAGAGTAATAATAGTAGTTTATAGCAATAACATCTTCAATAAAGATTGTGTTATTAAATTAAGGATCTTCTTTTGCCTTTTATTTTTTCTCTATAAAGCATGGAATTTTTTCAAAGGATGCATGAATGCAGATAGTCCAAGTGAGATGCAAAGCACTGTGTTTAAGAATTGCTCTAAAAAAAAAAAAAGAATTGCTCTTAAATTTACATTTCAGTTTTTATGAATCATATTAGCAGAGGAATTTAACTAGGAACAATTTACTGGGTTTGAGGCAAGCTTCAAGTACATATGTATATATATATATGTACACTTTAGTTTTGTGTGACTGGGCATAATTTATTGACTATATTGTTTTTCAAATACCCAATTTTGTTTGCAGAGAATTATTTGTAGATTCATTTAGTTTACCTAACAGCTAGTACAGCAGAATCACAATCAGTGCTTCTATTCATGACAAGGCTTGCACTGTATTTTTGGGAGTGTATTCTTCATAAGGCATGACCCATTGACTTTGATACAAATCCCATACATGGTTACTATAACTTGTGTGACAAATTATTTTCAACTAAGCAGTCTTGGGATTGCTTTGCTTTTATGTTACTTTCTATGATACTCTTCCAGTTGATAAGAGAAGAGGTAAAACCTGTCCTTCATGTTAATAGGGAGTAAAAGTGGAGATTAAATTATTATGGCATGACTAAGTAGTAAAACACTGCTTTTGAGATAATTGTGAGTTTAAAGTTGTCTTAAAATCAAGTGAAGCTGGCATGGAAAAAATGGCTGCCAAGATGCCAGCAAGGGTAATAAAGCATTTTTCAAGACTCTTTTTATTAATGTTTACTGAAATTCTTTTTTTATATAAACAAAATACAAAAATATTTTTCTTCTTATTTCTACATATCCTTGAAATGAAGGCTATAACATTATAGTAACTATCTATTTGCAGTAATTAAAAGTTTATTATTGGATTGAAGTTTTTTTCAATAATATATTTATAATCCTGAATAATCTAAAGTAAAAGAAAAATTGCAATAACTACATTATCTTACCCTTAGCTCTCTTATTATGCCTTGAATAAAATAAGACACCTATTTTCCTCATTCTTAAGACACAATTTCAGTTGGTCCTAATTGGTATTTTTGTCCTAGTGTTACTATCGTGTAATTAAAATAACCTCAGATATTGTTGACCTCACACTTAACACCTATAGTGAAATGCAAAATGCTATGCTTATTTATTCATTTTTATCTATAATAAGAATTCTTTCTTCAGAATAGGAAGAAATCCCGCTATGTTTGTTCTTCAACAACTTATTTATTTTTTTTAATGTTTTTATTGTTTTTATTTTCCAATAAAATAAATACTTGCTACAGAGTCTTCTTTGAAATTATAAATTAACTGTCTGGGGTTAACAAGAAGTGAATTTATAAAACATTTAGCTTTGTAAGAAACAGTTTTCATTTTTAATTATTATAAAGCATTTAAGGGTAATAAAACTACCCTAATATTTCAAATTTGAGAAATCTATGGAAAGTTTTAAAAAGTACATTAATCAAGGTACAGTTTTTAATTTTATACATACACCATGACCCAAATTTATTCACCATAATATTAGTCTTTTATTATTACCTCCTAATGTAAGTCCTGATAGTTTCCAGTAGATCTCAACTAGTGACTCTCAACAGCTTATTTAAAGAACACTTAATTTTAATTTTGCCATTATTTATCTCTGACGTTCCTCCCTGGGTTGCTGTTGTTAAAATTAATTTGCATTTCAGAGTTCAGGATTTTATACTGCTATTAGAGTTGTGAAATATTTTTAGTCAGCACAACTAAGAACTGATGTTTTACCTCCCACTAATGGACCTTTAATTAGGCACTGTAATGAACCATTCTATCATTTCTTCATTTATAGAGAAAAGATGTTGTATGTGCAAGATACAATTTTGACAGAACACTAGGTCCACTGAACCTTGCCGACCCACATGTAACAGATCTTAAATTTATTACACTGTAGAATTTGTCATTTTAATGACACTACCCACAGATTTATTATACTGCCAAAGAACAGCATTACCAAACTGTTAGAATGTTTGTTGACATCTTGATCAACAACTCCTTGGGCACAATTCTGATGATAATATTACTGCTTCAGGACCTTGAGCAAGTTAACCTCTGTCTGAAGACTAATTGATTAATTCTAATAAGTGCATTGCAGTAAAATGTGGGAAGTGCTCTGACTGCTAATAGTAACAAAAAATTATAATGCAGGCTTTATAAAACAACAGGCTACCTCAGACTGTGGTTCTATTAAGTTGCCAATTAAAATATAAGCTAATCAAATATATTATTTGGAAGAATAAAAATTTCTAGAATTATGGTTATATAATATTTTAAGTTAGTTCGAAGAGAACCAAGAATCCAGAGGATTTAATTTAAAAATAATAGAAAAGAAAAGAAAATACCCTGATAGTCTAAGATAATGTACCAATTGGGCACAAAAAGAGAAAAAAGGAATAAACACTAGCTCTACATAAACCACACACACACACCAGATGGTAGTGTTTGTACATTAGAGTAACTGTCCTTTCATTAATTTTTTTCTTCAATCTGCTTTCCTTTATTTATTTATCTCTGTGACTGTCTATTGGATTAGTGATTGTTCTTCAACAAGTGTTATTGGTTAGGTGTGGTTTCAAAGAGGCTCCAGAAAAACAGGATGATTGCACACAACTGACAAAAATATAAAGTAGCAATGATCATAGTCAGAAGAAGGGAATAAAAACAGTTACTTATAAACTCAGAAGGAGAGGTTAATTCAAACTAGATAGCATATGAGCAATTTGAAAAAGAAACAGTGTTTAAGTTGGATATACTCCCAGTGCCATGGAAATTGGCATTTATATAATGAACAGATATTGGTGTGGTCTCACTAGAATTAAAAGGAGGTTGCAAACTTAGGATAGATAAGAGAGAATGTCTTCATTATGTGGAGTAATAGTTGGTAGTGTAGAGAATGTCTTTACTATGTGGGATAAGAGTTGGTAGTGTCCTTTATATGCATGGGAGACACTAGGGTTTGTGATAATGTTAAAACAAAACAAAGGAAATAGAAAAACAGAGTTAGTAGAAGGAATTGTGTTGAAATCTTCCCCTGGGGTGAAAGGAGGGAGATGACAGGGATAAGGAAGTGACTCTATGTGAGTCATCAAGAGTCATATAGAGAGTCATCAAGTATGACTAGGTTGTTTTTTCAGATAGATTGCTGTCTGTGCTCCATGTCATTTAAGGTGTAAGGTGGAGAAGCTATGTGAAAAGGCACATTTGGCATAGGGCACTGGCATCTATACATCACAAAATAAGAGA